>JASANF010018852.1:0-35074 GCA_030248245.1 Trissonchulus sp. WLG1_4 | reverse complement strand
ACCATTTCATGCATGAATCACAACTGCAGGAAATCACTCCATGGTTTGTAGCAATGTAGCAGTTTGCTAAAAACTGCAAATCACCGATATTTTAGACGAGTGTGGAGGCTTAAATGATCAAAAAAAATGAGGAATTGGGCAGGAAAAAGTGAACTGGTGTCAGAAATATTGGTATTGCCATTTTTGGTTGTTTAGTTTTTTTAGTGCATAAAGTTAGATTCATAATCACAGCCGTATGTCCGTTCAACCGGCAAAATAACTTGAAAAAAGCAACTCCAATAGCCTTTGCAGACTTCGTAGCGAGTTTCATTTGAGATAGATCTCTTGATTGGTTTACGATTTATGTACTCTTGTCGGATTGTTAATAGCATATTGTTATCGTGACTAGAAAGCTGTGATTTGCAAAATTTGTATATTATTATCATTTGTTAATTATTATCTGGTTATTATTTATAAGACAATACGAACCTGAACCAAGACGACATAATAAATAACGCAAATTGCTAAATGGGGCGGGATTGTCTATAAATTGAAGAATGCTGTTTCGAAAAAAATTGCAAAAAATTTGTCAAACACCGGTCAACATATGAATTGACTTTTTTAAAAAACACTGGTCGGGCTCCGGCTCCGGCTTGCATTTCTCATATCTGCTCCGGCTCCGGCAAAATTTTACCTCCGGTCGTTCGCTACAAGCCCCCCATCAGATTTGACCTGTTGGGACAACCCCCTCCTCTGAAAACCGAATACCGCCTCACAATCGCCATAAAATGCTTTAAAAATGAGCAAAAAGCGAAAAATCCGCTAAAAAAATAGGAATTTTTCGCAAAAAATTTCCAATTTTTAGGGCAAAAATTGGAAATTTTTGCGTTTTTCGGACAAAAAATTAGGACAAGCCCCCTGAAATGTCGAAAATTTGGGGGACAAGCTCTCTTAGACCGAGACCCCGGTGTACATGTATGCCGACATCGAACTTGCGCGGGTCGCCAAATTTTCCCGACTTTCCAAAAAAACCCGAACAATTACGGACGTCGGGCTCCAGTTTTAGAGAAATTAGTGTAATGCGTAATAGTGCAAAAAGATAATTCGCTAAAACATGTGAATAATGTACAGATGTACACTCATGTACACATGTCACACTAAAAATAATGTAACAGGCATATATGGTTTTATGGAATGGTGGGTCAAAGAAGGTAGTGGATAGGCTTTTATAGCGCGGGTCCGTTCCGGGTTCCCCACGAGTGCTGAGCCGCGGGTTGGGTTGCGGGATCGAAATTTTCGATCCGCGTCCACCCCTGTGTGGGCCACATGAGAACTTGAACACACAATAAACAAGATGAGTGATGAACAACAACTGTTACTGTAACGAAGTTATCATGTCATATAGTAGCGGGGGTCTGGGGGCGGAGCCCCCAGAGAAATTTTTTAGAAAATTTACACGAAATTTGAAAATTTGGGACTTACAAAAACTTTTGCAAAATCCCGAAAATTTTGGGATTTGGGTTCGGGATCGGGATCGGGATTTGGGTTCGGGATCGGGATCGGGACCGGATCGTGATTTTACCCTCGGGATTCGGGATCGGGATTCGGGATCCCGTTCGATCACTAATATATATATATATATATATATATATATATATATATATATATATATATATATACACACACACATATATATATATATATATATATATATATATATATATATATATATATATATATATATATATATATATATATATATATATATATATATATATATATATATATATATATATATATATTATATAATTATATACGTACGTATATATACTTGTTAGCAAGAAAATGAATGGTCGAAGTTGCGAATACAAAACTTGAATTTAAAAAAAAAACCTATTTTGTTTTTGACAGTCCTACGGAACAAAGTAAAAACAAACGAGCGAGCACGAGTGGACTTATTACCCTACTGTAGGGATGGAAGTCTCGGTCTCGGTCAAAACCCGAGACTAGCCCAGTCTCGGTCTCGGTAGTCGAAAAAGTCTCGGTTTGTACCCGGTCTCGGTTTTTCAAATCTGTGAAAAATTTTCCTGTGGTCTCCCTTTGGTTTTTATTTATGGCACAAAATTTTTTTCGGAAGTTCCAATTTCGACAAAATTTTAACCAGTGAGATATAATCAATTTTTTCCGAAAACAACTTTACTGTGGTTGTTTAGCTTATCAGTAAACACAGATCTTCAAATATATAACTGTGTTTGTGATTAACTTTGTTACTTCATACTATCTTTCTAGTCTAGTCTAGTTTACTGTGACAATGACAAATGATATTCATGCGGATAAAACATTTACGCATTACACTTAATTATTATTATGTACACTTAATTTGTCTCAAGGGATCGAGGGAGCCCCGCTCCAGGGGGGGGGGGTCCCGCGGGACTGCAGGAGGCAAACAATGAAAGAGCGTCACGGCGCGCATGGGCTAAATTTTGCCAAAAAGCCTTTCTATCTTGGCTGTATTTTAGCAGAAATCTGTAATTCCAATAAATTCTGAGCGACTTTTAATTAATTTCGAGACAGTGTCAAAATTGCTATTTTCTGACGAGAACAAGGGCAAATTGCAGGGTTGGTAAGTCTCGGGTTTGCAACCGAGACCGAGACCAGGCAACCGAGACCACCCAAACGAGACCTACGAGACCGAGACCAGCCCTTGGGGGACCTTTTTTCAAGTTTCAATTTTAAAAATTTGAGAAACTTAGAAATGTAAAAAATTTGTGATTAAGTTACAAAAAAGGGACCATTAGGTTGTATGAGTGCATGACTTGCGACGTTGCGAGAAACGTAACATTGTAAACGACCGGATGCATGAGAGTAAGTGATTGACAACCGGACCCGGAGAATAGGATTATTTTCCTATTATTTATTCTGTCAACTTTTCCTTTCGCAAGTTGTTTTTTTGTTTTTCAAGTTTCGCAGACTTCCTCGCATACCGTAAGGTGTTTTATAGTGCCTTGCACACATTGGTATTTTGGCAGTCTGACTCAGGTGCCAGCTTAGAATCGTCCGTGCTGAAGCAGTGGTGCTACTGTCAGAAGTTCTGATGCGAGCATCATCACGTACCAGAAAAGTTTCTCCCGGTGACACAGTTATGTGGGGGACAGGTTTGATGCCCCAACCACGCCATAGCCCAAAAAGCTTTTGATTGTGCCTAGGTTGTTTTCATATACTTAACGTTTTGACATGCGTTGAGAAGTTGGGGCTCAAGAAATTTAATTAAACTGCCACCCAATACGCGCTTCGTAAAGTTGCAGAAGCCAGCAAATTTTTAATTACAAATCAGCTACCAAGTTAGCACTATTTGGTAAATGATGGTCAGTATTTTTTTGTTTAACATATGCTTGAGAGGTTCCACATACAAATGCAACATCGCTAAGTCAGACAAACCTTCTAGCTCAAACTTTAACTAATAGCTTGATGTACAAAGTTTGACGAATGCCGGTGAATTGACATGTCTGCAGCAGACACTTGTGACCATTTCATGCTTGGAATTCTATTTGGAAACTTACAAATTGTAAAAAAAATCTTCGTGATTTTAAAAAATTTTGAAAACTTCAAGTCTCATCTGAAATACCGAGACCACCCTATGGCAGGTCTCGGTTTTCCTACCGAGACCGAGACCGAGACCAGCCCAGTCTTGGGTTTTTTACGAGACCGAGACCAAGCCCCAGACTGGCAACCCTGGCAAATTGCGTCTGTTTTGGGACAGCCGTCAGAGGTAAAAATTTTCACAATATTCAAGAAGACGGGGTCCTTCACACAAGGGGGAAAACCTGGGAATGAACCAAAAATTGTCGTCATGTATATATATATAGCTGTTATACACATAAGGTGTCTGACCACAGTCTTTCATTCTCAATTTTACCTAAAAACTTGTAAAAAGTCATCAAATCAATAGGTAAAAAAATGGCAAAAAAATGACCCAGTCTCGGTTTTTGCGGTCTCAGAATTTGGTCTCAGTCTCGGTAGACTCGGTTTCGTGGTCTCGGTTTCGGAAAAAAAACCGAGACTTTTCCATCCCTACCCTACTGTAAAAACAAAAAACTACACGAGGCACAAAAACCAGCCAGTCATAAGCAAAAACAAGCAACAAAATGCTAACCTCAAGCAAATTCTTCATGCGATGGTCAGAGTTAATTCGCTCCTTGTCCTAAAATACAGAACTAAAAATCAGTTACGCCTGGGTTGATTTTAACAATGTTCAATAATATATAATTATGTTATAAGTGAACAACACAATACAATGATAAACTTTTTGAAACCATCATAATTTCTAAGCCTTTTTGCGTGCGTGACGAACGTTTTTGGTTTAAGTAAAATAAAGTTATATAACTGAAATACTGTCAAAATTATAAGCTTCTGTGAGGCAGCAAAAGCTTCTGAAACGGATTCGAACCTTACAAACAGAACAAGTACGCATTAGGGTGCTCCTATTATTGTTCGCATTATGCTGCCATACAAATATACCTGAATCAAAAAACAAACGCAAAAAAGCATGATATATATGCTACCATACAATAGTAACAATCAATAAAAAAACAAGATAAGAAGGGAAGCATGTTAGTAAATGTTAGTAAAAATATGCCCTCCACCACCCGGTGTACAGTAACAGGATGCAGACGGATACTGTGCCAAGCTATGTACGAACTGTTGACCGAACGTATAAAAGTTTTTTCTTGTCGATATAAACACGCTCTGATTTCTGTTTGCCTGCACGACCTGCGTGTCCAGCTTCGCCACTAGACATTGTAGGGAGGATTGAACAAATAAACGAAAGAAAACCAGTATAGAATATTAATAATCTAAATAAAACGTGACAGAGGACTTTGTATATATATTCTGGGATATATACAATTATATGCGCGGGGATAAGCTCAATAGGCGAAGCTGCCCTCAGACTTTAATGTCTAGGGCACCGCGTTGGCCCATCACCTTCCTGCAGCCAATTCATGTGCACGGGTCCCATCCCGTGTTCGCACAGAACTGGGGGCTCGGAAGGGGATGCGTCAATATTTGTTAGTAGGCAAATACTAAATACATATGAAAGCAAAAAAGTTCGGAAATAAATCATAGCACAGTATATACTAGGGATGGACCGAAAATTCGGTATTCGGTATTCGGTATTCGGTTTTCGGCCGAAAAACGGGTATTCGGTATTCGGTACCGAAAAGTAAATTTTCGGCCGAATACCGAATAATTAGGAAATCAAGGAAATTCTAAATCAATGAACGTTTAGAATTAGAACTAATGTTATTAATCCTGCAATCAGCACTACACTTACTCCTGAAATGTACCAAAAAACATGAAAGCTGTATATTAGCGAATGCAGATACTTGGGTTAATTTTTCATGGATGCTTAAAAATTTTTTTGCTCTCAAGACTAGATTCTGACACGCCGTACTGTGCGGCGTCTTATCGCACCTTGAGCCTTCTTTTTTACGCGTTTCTTATGGACTCTGCTGAAAGTTTACAAGCCGTCAAAAAACTGTCCCACTTCACCCCTAAAACAACCCAAGACCCTGGGACAGCCGGGGTAAAAAGGGACAAACCATTTGTACACAGATGTAGATGAGGGTCTGGGGGGGGGGCAGCCCCCCTCTAGATTTGAGAGTATGGGACAAGCCCCCCTCCCATTTGACCCATCGGGACCACCCCCCTCCTTGGTGCTGAAAAAAAGGTGTCCGATAACTCTAAAATCGCCACAGATCGTTGTAAAATGCTTCAGCAAAAAGCGAAAAATTGCTCAAAATATCCAACTTTTGCAAAAAATTCCTATTTTTAAAGCACAAATTGAAAATTCTTGCGTTTTTGTCAGTTCAAGCCCCCAGACCGAAACCCCGTGTACATGTATGCCTATGTACATATATACCTCATCCAACTGCGGTCAGAGGTCGCTGAAAGTTGTGTAGTTTTTGCTGGTGCTTATTGTGCATTTTTCTATAGCATATATTGTTCTTCGATAGATTGTTCGATTCTATAGTATCGACTTATTCTTTGATACATTTTGCATGAATAATTAAAATCAAACGTTTGCAAAATGTTCGTATAGGATATATTTATTTATGCGTAGTATTTTAATATTCTGCGTCTTCAAAACCTGAAAAAACATTCGCTAACTTATGCTTGACAACTATTCGGTATTCGGTATTCGGTATTCGGTTTTCGGCCGAAAACGAAAAACCGAATATTCGGTATTCGGTGAAATTTTTTTCGGTCCCATCCCTAGTATATACCGAACATGTAAAAAAAAGAAAAGCATCATGTTCTCATTTTATAATTTGCGGGCAAAAACCTAAGGGTTTTTTAAAGCCCGCCCACGTAGGAAGGGGGTAAAAAATTCTGTTCCAGACAAAGTGTAAAGTCGGCGTTTGAAAATAGGAAAAGACGAACTTTGGATAACATCGTCGGGTAAGCTGTTCCAAATATGAACTACTCTAAAAGCAAAGCTACCAAGGCAACGTCTTGTGTGAGCTCTCTTTGGATACAGTTTATCTCTGTGACCTCTGGTGTTAGCGTACGGGGCAAAAACAAAAAAATCATCAAACTCCAGATCAATGAGGCCGTGACAAATCTTGTAGACCAAACGCAAGTCTCGCAAGCATCTACGAAGTTCTAATGATTGCAGTCTACAATGCTGGAGGCGGTCGACATAGCTACAATCTGAAATATCAGCCATTCTTCGTGTAAAGGAACGTTGAATCGACTCAATCAAATCAATGTCTTTTAAATAGGTTGGCGACCAGATTTCACAATTATACTCTAGTATTGGCCGAATACGACTAGTAAATAGACGAACCATAAACTGAACGTCACGACAAACAAATGCACGTAGGATCATTCCCACTATCTGAGACGCTTTTACTGAAATTGTGGAGCAATGATGAGAGAAGCTGAGGTCATGAGAAACAAACACTCCTAAATCTTTAATAACAGGGACCGCAGATAATGGAGAAGTACCTAGGACCTAGCAAGTATGGGGACTGACCGAAAGGGCGAATACCCATCCCTATTCGTAGAATGACTTTTATCTGGATGAATCGTCAACTGCCATGACTGGGTCCAGTCATTGAATGAACTTATATCCATTTGTAAGTTAGCAGATAAACCAAGGCCTCTATCAACCAACCCATACAATTTTGTATCATCCGCAAAAAATGCCATAGTAGAAGAATAACATATATCAACAGCATCATTGATATACAGAAGAAATAGTGACGGACCTAAGACAGAGCCTTGGGGAACGCCGCTAAGCACCGGTTGCCATTCAGATAAGCAAGCGTTAACCTTTACCCGTTGACGTCGATTCGATAAAAAAATTTGAATGAAACTGAGTAACTTGCCCGATAATCCATAACAAGCACACTTCAACAATAGCTTCGAGTGTACGACAGAATCGAACGCTTTAGCCAGATCAAAATATACAACATCGACCGAGTTTCCACTTCCGAGAGCCATGGTCCAATTATTGAGACAGCCAAGAAGTCCTGAAAGCGTTGAACGATCTGACAGGAACCCGTGCTGATTTGGCCACAGAAGACAATTTTCACGAAGAAAATCTAAAATTTGATTTTTAACACACCGTTCCATTACCTTGCAAACGACACTTGTAAGAAATGGGCCTATAGTTGTTCGGATCACAACTCTTACCCTTTCCTTTAAATACAGGAACGATAATAGCGTCCAGCCATTGTTGGGGAAGTTTACACGTATAGAAGCAGAAGCGGAAAAGGCGGCATAGCGGGTCCACGATTGCATCTGCCACTTGTTTGATGAAGATCGATGGGATGTCATCGCTGCCACACGCAAAGCTATTAGAAACATCAGTTAGAGCTTTTCGGACTATAGCAAGGGTAAAAGATACTTCAGACAGCTGGGACAATGAGCGAGAATGAAACGGTGGCAGTGAATTATTGTCGGCAGTGAATACAGAGCTGAAAAATTTATTAAGCAACCCAGCCTTTAGCTGATCGGAGTCAAACAAATTACCATCAGAATCCTGGAGTGTCGGTATAGCTTCATTGCGTCGAAGAGATGATTTAACGTAATTATAGAAACCTTTGTTCGAGTGACAATAGCTCAAGTTTGTCTCATAGCGAATTCTATCAGAATATATGGAACGCCGGCAGAATCTACAAATACGATAAAAGGCATGCTTATATTCAGGACGATTGCTTCTACGATACTTTTTCCACAGACGTCGCTTAAGAGAGAGTGCCTCTCGACTGGAGTTCGACAAAGGAAACGGATGTCGAAAACAAGTACCTGAGTTGTTTAGCAACGGCACACAATGTTCAATAGAGTATATGAGTGCCCCCACAAATTCGCTCCAATGAGATTTAGCGTCAACTGCTGGCCCGAAAATAAAATCCCAATTTAGGTGAGCAAGAAAGCTTTTGGCAGCAGAGCATTTGGTATAATCATACCTGATGGGAGAATAAACGGGAAGAGACGGAGCATTAATCTTAAACTGAAGAGAAAAGTGATCGGACAAGGACAGTGGCTGCGAGAGAGTGACTTCATGTATCAGTGATTCATCAGACAGTAAAATTAAATCAAGAATGTTGCCAGCTACATGGGTAGGCTCATGCACAACTTGGACTAGCCCTTCATCTAGAAAAAAATTTTAAAAATCAGAGGCTTTACCGGCTGGAGCAGTTGAGGGATCCCACCCAATTTTAGACAAATTGAAATCTCCACATATAATAAAAGAGGAACAATTACTAACAGAAAATTTTAAGCACTCCAATAAATCATAAAAAACAGGAAATCCAGGGGCATTGTAAGCACAAACAATCCGAACAGATAAATTAGACAGAACTAGATCAACAGCACAAATCTCAACTTCGCATAAATGTCTTGGGAAATCTAACCGGTGAAATTTTATACTATTATGAATAAAAATTGCGACCCCACCGCCTCGGCTGTTGCGGTCTTTTCTGACAATTGAATATTCAGGGAGGCCAAAAACTGAGTCCTGAACGTGTTCTGACAGCCAAGTTTCAGTTACACAGAGAATTTTAGGAGTACAAGTTGAAACTAATAAATAAAACTCAGTTAGTTTGTTCTGGAGGCTTCTAGCATTACAATAATAGCATTCAATAAGAACAGGATTATCAGACTTAGGACAAACAGCAGGTTTACTACAGTTTTTAGTTCCAACAGTGGGCAGGCAAAAACCCTACGTAGCAGTGAGAGCTTGACGTGGGGGCGGACGTTTGATAACAATTCCATTGCGAATTATCAGGTCAGGATCCGTAAGTCTTCTCAAATGAAGCTCTTGCTTTAGCAAGCGATCAGCATTTCGTTCACGGAAAGTCATGTCTGGACGCACGTAGCATCCTCGAGGATCACTGGCATCCTTGGACGTCTTGAAGTTTTTCAAAAATTTGAGTCGCGAGTGCATTTGCGTGAACTTTATTTTTATAATACGGGCATACTGCGAATTACCAGAGGCTTCCCGATTTTGGAAGACCGGCGGTAGCGCCGTTGGTATTGCCAAAGGAGGAATTGGCAACTTTGAGGCGAAGTTCGTCAATCTGACTCTGGAGCTCGGAAAACTTGATAATATATTTGACTTCAAACTCCTCGTTGCTTCTGCCACGTTCGGCCAAAGCAAGAAGAGCTTTGTTTTTCAAATGGCGACAGTTTATACAAAACCAGGAAAGTGAGTCCCAAGTATCTTCGGCATTCGCCTGGAGAATAGTTTTGGAAAAATTCTGGGATTTGGACTTGGGGCAAATCATATGACACCACGACTGGCAAAGATCGCATTCAAGCGCATCTTGACTTGCAACAACAGCATCTGAACAAGCGACGCATGTAGCCGAATTCGCAGCTTTGGATTTTGGCGTGAGCTTTTCAGATTTTTTAGCTTGGCCAGAGACAGAATTGGAACGGGTATTGGCCTTTTTTAAGGTAGGAGCAGACATTACCCAATTCGCAGAGTTATAGAATATATATTATCGCAAAATTAAATAGAAAAAATCAAAATAGGAACAGATGTAAGGCAGGCAGGCAAGAGAATAAGGCCGCCAACACCTAAAACGATCCCTGATTCAGGTCACGTACAGATATGTACTGACGACAACCGCAATGACCTGAATCAAATGGGTTAAAACGTATTTACATACATACAATTTACATACAAACGTATAACATTGAAACAGACAGTGCAGTACCCATGGGCAAGAATCCTACAGATTCCTAAGAGCCCGTCACTTTAGAAAAACAAAACTATATACTGATTTACAGATGTCCAACTTACTGTGCTTTTTTTGTGCAATGATTCTCGTGTCATGCTTTCCATGACACGTTCTCTCTCTTCATGCAATCGTCGCTGTTGCTCCAACAGTGTTTCCATGATCACTGCTTAAAATAGTAACAAATATTGGTAATACTCTTGACAGTGAAACTGACTAGTGAAACTAAGCCTAAAGCGGAAAGCCTGAGCCCAAAAATAGGCCTATTTCGAAACCCGCCTAAGCCTGAGCCTAAATTTCTTCAAAAGAAGAAGCCAACACGTATACATGTACACATGGTCTCGGTCTGGGGAGGGGGGCTTGTCCCGAAATTTTCAACATTTTAGGGGGGGCTTGTCCCGATGTTCTGTCCCAAAAACGCAAAAATTTCCAATTTTTGCCTAAAAATGGGAATTTTTTGCGAAATTCCGACATTTTTAGCGATTTTTTCGCTTTTTACTCATTTTTTAAGCATTGTACGGCTATCTGAGGCGATTTTGGGGTTTCAGGGAGGGGGCGGTGGGGGCTTGGGTCAAGATTCGGCGGGGGGGGGAGGGGATTATTTTTGCCCATATTTCGCTTCTTACCCCATCTTTTAATAAAAATATAAAACCCCCATCGTCAGCCATGCCCCCAATCTGATCTCTAGCCCCCAAAATAGCTGTCGCCCCTTAGGCTTAGTGCTTAGGCTTAGTGCTTAGGCTTAGGCTGAGGCTTAGTGCTTAGGCTCAGGCTTAGTATTTGGGTTAGGAAAGGCTTAGTCTTAGTTGCTTGCATCAAATAAAAGGATATTTGCTACTGTGGAATCATAAATAAAGCTGCGCTTTTGAACCGAAATTGGCTGTCAGCGCCAGCGTAATGCTGAGCAGCAGTGACGTTTTGAATTCGTATTTTATGGTATTCTTCATTATTAAAAATTGCTCCTTTTAACTAAAAATGCTATTTTGTGTCGGAAAATGTAGTTAATTTATTGTCTATGCAAAAAGAAACAATAACAATTGATATGTGAGCTCAGGGGCCGTATTCTCAAAATTACCTACAGGTAAAGTTAGGCTAACTTTACCCACAGGTAAGGTGAAGGTAAAGTTAATTCTGCGGGTAAAGGTAAAGTTAAATTTGAAAACAAGGTTGACGTCGACGGTTAAGGTTAAAAATTTGCACAATACATTAACTTTAGCTGCGAAACAAGATCAAACACTTTTCGTGCCCGAATATTGAAGATAACCTTAGCCATCACGTTGGCTTTAGTCATTGTTTGAGAATACGACTTTACCTTTACCTTATCTGTGGGTAAAGTTAGCCTAACTTTACCTGCAGGTAATTTTGAGAATACGGCCCCACTTTAACGATGCATAGTTCGCCTATTATATAAGTTTAAAAAATTAACATTTTTTGGTATAAATGAGCAGAATATTTTGGAAACAAAGCTGAATTAAATATATTATTATAAGTTACGTTATGATGATCAAACTTCAGACTGATATTACGACTGTATCGGTGAAAATTTTCGAAAATTAGCCCCAGAATGTCGAAAAATGATGATTTTCGACAAAATTTGAATTTTTTCGAAAAGCAGTAAATCTACGTTTTTTTGCTTGGAAAGTGCTAAAAATGAACTCAGTGCGTCCGAAAACCTCTAAAAACGTGTTTTTACATTGAAAAAATGTGAGTTTAAATTTCCCCCCCCCCGCCGAATCTGCACCGGGGGCTTGTCCCGACAGGTCAAATCTGGGGGGGGGGGGGCTTGTCCCGAAATTTCAAATCTGAGGGGGGCTTGCCCCCCCCCCAGACCCTCCCATGTACATCTGTGCCTACACGCCAAGATTAGCATTTTTTGCTATTTTTACTATATTTTTTAGATGATGTGCCAGACGGGAAAGAGACGGGCAAGTAGCACGGGCCCCATGGGGCCCCGTTGCACAGAAATTTATCAGTTATCAGTTATCAGTATAGCGTTGCACGAGCACGACATTTATCAGTTATCAGTTATCAAGTAAATATCAGTGTTGCACAAGAACACTGATAACTGATAACTGATAAATTATCAGTAAACCGTAAAAAAACGTACGAATTAGCGTTTATTTGACTGTTTTTCTAAAATTTTCGTCGTCATTATATTAATTTTTTTATGAGCATTGATTTAGAAGCATATATATATTTTCAAATTTGAATCAAATTTTGTAACACTTATACAAAGACTATGCTATATGGCTGGCACACTCAGTGGCGTATCCAGGATTTCGCAAAGGGGGGGGGGGGCTGCGACCGGGGGGGGGGGTGCGGAGCAACCGTTTGCCCCCTTAAGGGGGGTGCTAAAACCGCAATGGGGGGGGGGGGGGCGGCACACCCAGCCCCCCCCCCCTAAATACGCCACTGGGCACACTGTATGAAACACACTGGAACACTGAATGCATTGGAATGAGTTTTCATCCCTAATATGGGACCAAAAAGTAGGAAACATTTACATAGGCAAAAAGCGGCAATTTCATAAAAATTCATTAAAACATCGTTTACATACATCAAACGTGTAACTATAGTTGCTTGAAAATGCTAATAAATAAAATTTATCAGTGAACGAACACTGATAAAAAATTGGCTAAAATTATCAGTTATCAGTATCTGTGTTTTGCTTTGTGCAACGAACACTGATAATTCACTGATAAATGGCGGAAATTTTACTGATAATTGATTTACTGATAAATGATAATTTTCAGTAAATTTTGTGCAACACTGATAATTGATAACTGATAACAGATAATTATCAGTTATCAGTATGTAAACGCCGTGCAACGCAGTTCACTGATAATTTACTGATAACTGATAATTTATCAGTTATCAGTGGCCCGTATTCACATACTAACACTAACACTTAAAGTTAGTGTAAACACTAACTTTAGGTTCTTCGTAGCACTAGTGCTGGGGGGTCTGTTTGGTGCAACGAGGCCTTGAGGTCACTGGCACTTCGAAACCAAGCAACACAATAGTATAAAAGTGAATCTCAACTTGGAACCGTCAGTTCACTTTTTGATAAATATTATTAATTTATAAAATAAATTTTTAACTTCTTTCAAATAAAAAGGTAGTGCTAAACAGAGCATACTGTTTTGACAAAACTATTTTTGTGAGTAGTATGAAGATCATACAAACATAATAACCGCGGATGAATCAAAACAGTACAACTAACCTTCACAATTACTAAAGAAGTGTGCTAAGAAGAAAAAGGAAAAACTAAATAATTTAAAACTTCACACATTATGGCATTAAAATTGTGCTAAATAAAACATTACTTTTGCTGTTATTTGATTAATCACGTGACAGTGGTCAGAAAGTTAGCTACCGCAGCAGCAGAATCGGAGTGTTGATGCATTCTTGTTTCTGTTTTGTTCGGTGGTGTTTCTTCTGAACCCATCGAAAATTAAGTTTATTAAAAAGTGTAAAAATTTCAAAATATAAAAACCCAAAAAAATTTAAAAAGGTAAAAATAAAGAAGGGCATTTTATCGGATTGCTTTATTGTTTTGTGACGGTAAGTACTTTTTTATTTGTTGGATCGGTGTAAAAAAAGCTATTGGTAGTCTTGCAACCATACATGTATGAGGGGGGATTGGGCTACCCCCCCCCCCCCCAAAATCGAGGGGCCGGGGGTGGGTCCCCAAAATTCGGGCAAAATTTAGTAAAAATAGCACTTTTTTGGAAAAATTTTACAAAATTTAGCAAAATTTTGGGTATTTTTAGTGAATCAGGGGGGGGGAGGGTCCGCAAAATTTGGCCAGAGAGTCACTCCCAAAATTTGGACCCCGTTACATGTATGCTGCAACTGTGACTTCAGCGTTCAATTTCAGCCGTATGTACATACGTACGTTATCTTGACTCACAGTCACAGTATTTGTCACTTGTCAGTGGGCAAGGGTGTGAGCGCTGCCAGGGTTTAAAAAGGTGCTTCGTCGCTGTTCGCACCAGCTTTATTCAATAACTAAATGCCGTAGTTTAGAGCCAGACTCGACGCGGCTTATGAAAAAATGCATGCCGCTGCCCGGTGACCGCATAAGCAGAACCTGGAAGCCAATTGATTTGTCATAGGTCCAACGTTCAAGTCTGATTTAGATATGTCGTGTTCTACAAAACTTATTATTTTAGGTTATTCAGCGCCATGACTGTTGTTGCTACAAATCCCGTCCAGGGGCCCTCCTATCCCCTTGCTAGTTTGTACGTTGGTGATCTTCATCCGGAAGTTACTGAAGCAATGCTGTTTGAAAAATTTTCGTCGGCTGGGCCTGTCCTATCCATTCGTGTCTGCAGAGATGCCATCACTCGCCGCTCTCTCGGCTATGCCTACGTCAACTTCCAGCAACCCGCCGATGGTATGACCAGATCATACTAATGCGCAATATACAACTGAGTTTAGTTGTGAAGCCGGGTTGTAGGGGAAATCCCACCACGCTCAGCATATGTATTCTGTATGTAAAATACCAACAAAATGGTAAGCTCGCCCATATTTATATGTGTGTTGAGTTTTAGTAAAATGGGTTGAGTTGAGCTCTATTCCAAATAAACTCCCATCGACTACAAATATACCAAAGCCTTTTACACTAAAGTCTGACCAAAAAATGCTGGACCGTGAATCAATACGAAACCCGCTATTTCATTACAAAAAATACGAGCGAGCTACGAATTGCAAGCTGAAAAAGTACAGTGAATACTATAGTCAAACAACTACAGTCTGTTTTATCTGATGGTTTAGTAATTTCTGGTTACACTTGGAGTTTGCTCTTGTTAACTTTGCCCTATGCGAGTTTGCTCTTGTTAACTTTGCCCGATGCAAGTTTATGACAGGGTATTTTTTCAAAACGGCCAATGCTCAATTTGTGCTCATTTTTAAATTTCGATGTTCATTTTTAAGTTCGAATGCTCTAAATTTTTTAAATTTTTTTTTCGCCGGATTGCATTGTCAAAACAACACGTATGTAGTCTTTTGCTTACAAATTCTTCGTCAACGAGAAAAAAGGGGGCGCTACACTACTTTTTTTAAAAGGATAATTTATGGGGTTGAAGCCGATCTGGGGTGACGTAAACTATTTTTAAGGGGAAGAACGGTTCCCGCAAAAAAATTTGGGGGTGCTGACCATTCGATTTTTTGTAATAGGTTAAAATGCACTTCTTCGCAGTTTTAATACTAAATCGCAGTACTATCTTTCTCGCTGTTTTAATACTAAATTCGCAGCTGAAACGCAAGATCAGTAAGCTACATCTTTGCAGGGAATTGGAGGCCAGGGGCGGTCCCGGCGGGGGGGCGCGCTCCCTCCCCCGAAATTTTTTCCGACTGAAATTTTACACAAAGGTCCACCCTCTAGTTTTTATGGTCTCGCCGAAAAATTTTTCTGATGCGTATCCAATTGACCAAATTTGGCCTAAAAATCAAAAATTTCCCTCAATTTTTTCCTGGGGCTGACGCCCCCAGATCCCAGCGACTCTGGCTAACTATTCCTTGTTATTACCTTTAATCAAAGCAAATGCAGCATAATAATGTACTCGTGTGGTGTATACATGAATAATCTTTGATGAAAGATAATAACAGGGAATAGTAATCCATAGAGCTACAGGGGTCTGCAGGCAGCAACCTCAAGAAAAAAATTTTGAAATTTTTTTTATTTTCAGGTTAAATTTGATAGATTGGAGACGTATTGGAAATTTTTTTCGGCTGGGCTATAAACGCCAATGGGGGGAAGGACCCTTGTGTTAAAATTGACTGGGAATAATTTCGTTAGGGCAGGGGTCGCACCTTCGGCTATTTTTTGAAAATATCAGCGTAGCAGTTATTTGAGAAAGTTAGGGGCGATACTCCAGCAGCCACCAATAAAACATGCAAAATTTATAGAAAACACACCTCTTGAAACCGTGTAGGTTCAAGACATTTTTGCGCAAAAATCACCGTATATTCGACTCCGTCAAAAATTCTATTCAAACTGCGATTCAAAAATTGGTATATCCGAAACTTCGAAAGTCTGAAATTTTCGTCTCGCCGATGTAAGAGTAAAGGCCGATTCACACGCTGCGATTTTGCCGCTGCGTTTTTGCCGCTGCGGCAAAACGCAGCTTGCCGCAAGCAAAACGCAATGTCTGAACAGACGCAGCGTTTTTAGTGCGGAATGGCTGCGTCTTGAATTTGTCGCAGCGTTTTAAACGCCAGACTGCAATTCGACCTGCGATTTCATTGCGTTTTGATGCGACGTTTGTGTTGGTTTAAACAATTTTTGCTTAGCACTTTGTCATTTTTTTGTAACAGTGAAGACGCAGCAAACTGACCTGCGAGACGCACTAAGGCCGCAAAGCTTGTTCAGACGGTGCGTTTCGCTTGCGACACCCTGCGGCTTGCGTTTTGCGTCAAAATCGCAGCGGCAAAAACGCACCGTGTGAATCGGCCTTTTGAGAGACATTGGCCACCTAGCTATTCCCTTGTCCAGACATTACCGGCACGACTGGATACTTAAGTTGAGATAAACTATATTATAAGCATAAGGGGATGAATATGAACTTAGTTTTCGTACTTAGCGACTTCGATGGAGAAACCGTTTCTAGCCTGATTATGTCAATCTGGGACATACCGAAAAAATTTCCGACCGACTAAAAAACCAAAGGGGGGACTCTTGTATAAAATGACTGAAAATTTTTTGATTTTATAAATTTTTCCTTCTGGCGACGACGTCTTTGGGCAATCTCAGCAATGCTCATTTGATGCTCATTTTTATTTTTCAATGCTCATTTTTAAGTTCTAATGCTCAAATGAGCACAAATTTGAGTAAAAAAAACCGTGACTATTTATGAAGTCCTTGAGTTTCTTTTGCAGTGCATTTTGTCTGGTTGTGGAGGACCAATATTCCGCTCTTTTTTGGCACAATTATGTAGCTAGCCTAAAATGTTCTGTTTAACTAGTTCATGTTTTAGCTGAAAGAGCGCTGGATACAATGAATTTTGATACCATGATGGGGAAGCCTATTCGGATAATGTGGAGTCATCGAGACCCGTCCTTGCGTCGCTCCGGAGTTGGAAATATTTTTATTAAAAATTTGGACAAATCCATTGACAACAAGGCCATTTATGATACATTTTCTACGTTTGGCAACATTATGAGCTGCAAAGTAGAGTTTCATTTGTGTTGTTTATAATTTATTTGTCCTGTTTCCGGATCGGAAGTGCTTATTAATTATGCATTGGTTCAAGCCGTGCCGTTCTACTGTGTATTATGTATTTTGTATTGCCCCAGGGAAGGCGCATCGCAGATTCGCAGATGTAACAAACTGGAACCAATGCTATTGCCAATTTTTCACTAGGGGCTCCAAAAATTTAATTTTACGTGTAAATCATAGGCGCAAAAAAAGTTTTTTGTTGTTGCAAGGCGCCCCTTTACTCGAAATTTATGTTAACACTGACGAAGCTGATTTTTACATGATTCGATAGCCTAACGTCATATCTCGCCTAACGTCATATGGCCTGAGCAGTGACGTCAAATGTAAAATCACTCAAATTTGGCGGGTCCAAAAAACGGCCATTTTTTCACATTTCGCCCTCGATTTTAGATTTGAAAATACATATCAAAAATCCGCATCATACGATTTTGCGCATACATGTGGGCTACTACTATGCCAAGTTTCAGCCTGATTGGCTTAATGTGGTTTGTGCTAGATCTGTCCAAATAAGGGCTACTTTTCGGCTTTTTGGCGTACTTTTGCCTATGTAAATACACTGACAAACGCAGTGAACCAAAAGTGCACCTTCAAGCTTAATTGTTCTTATCTCAGGTAGAGGTGTCTTGGGGGAGTAACATATGTGGAAATAAGCAAAATTGGATAACTTTGATTTTTGACCTGGGTAACCCCAGCCCCCCCCCCCCCTTAATGAGATTAGTGAAGTGCATTTTTGTGAAATTCCATTTTTCTGATAACGAAACTACGAAATGTTTTTCCTTTTTCTCTAGGTTGCCGGCGATGAAGACGGCAATTCGAAAGGCTATGGATTTGTGCACTTTGAAACGGAAGAAGCGGCGCAGAAAGCCATTCAAATGGTCAACGGCATGTTGCTCAATGGGAAGAAAGTGTAAGATTTTTTGAAACGTCCATTGCTTGTAGCAACGAACTGGGTTTCTTTGTTCGACAATTGCAGGAGATTGCAGAGTGACGAAGAGATAACAATTGCAGAGTGACGAAGATTGCAAGTTCAAGCCCTGCGCTAACACTAACCGTCAGAACCAGGTACCCGGGGGAGGGTCCCTTTTTGCGGGTCCTTGCCCAGTACCCCCTGCGGTGATAGCATTCCTGAGGTTTAACCGGCAGACCCCCGCCACATGCAGTGCGATGGGCCCCCCTAGATAGGGAGAGATTGCAAGTTCAGAGTGACACACTTGTTTCTGAGTAAAATCGAAACTTAAGATTTTACCCCCTTCTCAGAACTCAATGCAATCTCCACCTTGTAGCCAATGCAGTGACGGGTTTGATGCTATTCGGCCAAAACTTTTCATAATATTGTCAAGGATAAGATTATAGTTTGTCGAAATTTCTGCAATTTGGCTCATTAGTATATCTTTCGATTACGTGTATTTGGTTGCGAAGGCAAACAGTCCTACTAGTGGCGTATTTGGGTTGGGTGTGCTGCAGCCTCCCCGCTTTGCGATCAGAGCGACCTCCTTAGAGGCTCACAGCTTTTGAGCTCTTGGCTCACATTGCCCCGCCCCACCCCCCCTCAGCCGTGATCCACGTTTTTGCGAAATCCTGGAAACGCCACTGAGTCATGCTTACTTGACTACTTATGCGCCTCCAACAGGATCTTGTTCACGGCGGCCCCGGCTCGGTCCCAAGGGTTCCCACAATTTAGCGCCACTCTGTTTCAACGAAATACAAAGAAATTCAGTATAAGTTGATTTCGTATAGTAGTTATTGGACATATCGTAGAAAGCCCTCACTCATATATGCAATTTATGCAAAGTTGTGCCCTGTAAAATTGTAATTCCCAAGCCCTATTTTGACGAAAAGTTTACAGTTAATTGTCATTTTATAGATATGTGGGCAAATTTGTGCCTCGATCCGAACGACTGAAGGAATTGGGAGACACGCCAAGGAAATTTACCAACGTTTTTGTTAAAAATTTTGGCGACGAACTCGATGAGGACAAAATGAAGGTTTGCTTTACATAACTGTGTTTGTTTTGCTTGCTTGATTATTTATTTATTCATATTATGGGAGTGCCTTCTGTTGAAGCTGAAATAATAACGATTTTGTTTAGTGAAGATTTAGCGTAACCTCTGTGTAGTAAAACAAATCTACGTGTACAAAACCGTATTACTTTAAGTGATGGATTTTTTTTATTCGTTTGTAGTTTGTTTTGGTGTTTTGTAGGATTTGTTTGCGAAGGTTGGCAAAATCACCAGCTGTGCCATCATGAGGGACGGACAGGAGAAAATTAAAGGATTTGGTTTTGTGGCTTTCGAGAAACCAGAAGAAGCTGAAGCTGTAAGAATTAATGTAGTATTTAAATCTCGACCAGTCGTTCTTTTCTTATATCGGTCATTGGTTAGCTCTATATATTATGAGAACATTAAGGACTAGTCCAGTAATTTGTTTAATTGCACAACACTGCTTTGCCCATAGACCATACCAAATATAAACAGGAGTGTTCAGTTTTTTGGTTGATGGTCATGTGCCGATACAGTTAATTGCCGTTTTATGCTGATGCGGAGTAGCATACACAAAATATGTGCCTAAAAAGTGCATTTGTGTTGTAGTTAACTTTAAGTCAGGCAGTTGCAGTTGGGTGTGAAATAGCGTCCATTTTGTATGCGCAGTAGTCATCTGTCTGAACTCAACCTAATTTGGAAATTAGCAATCGGGAGTCCGGGATTGCGTTTGTGGTCGAGATTGTGTTTGTTGGTTAACGTCTAGTTTCGGCACGCAATTCAGTGACTTCGTCTTGTTTAAGGCCGTGAAGGAATTCAATGAGTTCGAGCTCCCGTCCGGGCGCAAGCTGTACGTTGGTCGTGCTCAGAAGAAGGCCGAGAGACACGCTGAGCTGCGTCGCAAATACGAAGCCGTCAAGCTGGAACGAATGCAGCGGTAATCATGATTAAGTGTTAATTCGCTTGTTCCGTAGTCTTCCACTCACGGCTTAATTTAATACGCATTCAGTAGTGAATCTCTGAAATTTCATGTTGACAAAACTGTGTGTACGTTTAAAAAATTAGCATAAGACGCCTTTGTTCTCGTGTCTGCAATAGCAGATCGCAGTAAATAAATACGCCCATAGTATAATGTGTCCGATCCGTTTGAGTTGCTTTAACATTGGTTTTCTTCATTTTAGTTATCAGGGTGTAAATCTGTACGTTAAAAACTTGGATGACACCATTGATGATGAACGTTTGCGGCAAGAATTTGTAGAGTTCGGAACCATCACAAGTGCCAAAGTAAGAGGAATTTCGAGATTAAAACCGTCTTTAAGTGTTAATGAGACGATTAATCGTTAACATTTTGACAGTGCTAATGTTTACTGTATACAGCCTTATTTAATTTACAGCATGGCGGCCGCTATTTCAGACTAATCTTCGCACGTATTCAACAAACTGTGTGATAAGTTATTTCTACTTATCTGTTAGTCTCCCTATCGTGATAGCTATTGGTGTTTGCAGTAAAGTAGCGGATGTTGGTGTTGATTTGAGGTGATGACGGACGAGCACGGTCGATCGAAGGGTTTCGGCTTTGTGTGCTTTTCGCTGGCGGACGAGGCGACCCGGGCGGTGACCGAAATGAACAGTCGCATCATCGGCACCAAGCCGCTCTACGTGGCTCTGGCTCAGCGCAAGGAGGACCGACGGGCCGCCCTCGCCTCCCAGTACATGCAACGACTGGCCACCGTCCGACTACAGGTAGGATAGTCAGTCCATTGTTACGAATAATGCTACGACATGTTATGTACAGGTGTTGATGTAGCTACTACTCTACTTAACTATCTCTACTTCTTGTAGAAACTGTAGAAAATGATATTTGAGTTGCGTTCTTCCGAACAAAAACTGTGGTATCAGCAGTCTAGTAGCGTTGGTTTGGAAACCCATTGGGGGAATTAGAAGAAGAACATTGTTGAGCGTTATTAGGGTGTCATGGAGAACCTTTCTTTTTAGTTAAAATAAAAAATATTATGTGAAAAATATGTTTTTGTATATTTCGCTTATATCCAATTGGACATGTTGGCAAACATATTATCAGCTGAGGCTCGGTCGTCTTGCCAAGACCCCGGCTGTATGCACGTTTTTGTTTTGTTCAGGGCTCAGCAGGCTTCGGCCAAGTGTTTGCTCCCGGTGGAACTGGCTTCTTCGTGCCCGCCCAAGTCCCCCAGGCCGCCGCTCGACCTGCATATCTGCCAGCTGCCATTCCCGGTGCCGCCGGACATGTGAGTTAATGTTATTTTGATTGTTGTAACTTGTAGTAAGGGAAAATGTAGCAAAGCAATAGCAGACCATAAAGCAGCACAGAAAGTTGGTGCATCAAAACGACCTCTTGTAATAGGACCTATCTTTTGGCCGCATGCGTTTTTCCGGCAAAAAGTACCTATTTTAAAAGTTTCGGACAATTAATGTAAGGTCGTCTCGGACAATTAATGTAAGGTCGTCTCACTTAAATTTTATCAAAAATGGCCAAAAAATTTAATACACTCACTTAAAGAGTGTACTGCGAAAATTTTGCAGGCGTCGGACTTAAAATTTATATTTTGTCTGAGGTACTGAGGTAGGATATTTGAACCTATACAGTTTCGCCGGTTATTCCTGCTTACACACTTAGGCCGCCAATAGTAATACTTATTGGTTAGAAAAAGATGCATAATGTCTCAATGTGTGCTTTTTTTCAGATCCGACCCCGTTGGCAGACCGCGTCGCTGCCCCGGCAGCCGATGACGTCGAACATGGTGGCGGCGGCCAGCTTCAGACCACGCGGGCACACGCCCTCCGGAGTCCGATCCGTCCGCCCGATGGTCTCCCAGGGAAACACTTTGAGCATGGCTCAGCAGCATTGTATGTCTTGCAGGCTTTTTGGCATAATGTGATGTTATTAGCTAATAGGCGAAAACCCTGAAACTGAAATTAATAGTTGCTTGGATAAACTGGCTTAGTAGAGAACAGACTGAGCGAGATCGAACGTTTAAGATTTTTGGTATTTTCTTACTTTACATACTACATCCTAGGCCAAATGAAGCGCGTACAGTATTGAGACCGTAAAGCCCGGTTCATACTCTTCCTTATGCTTGTCCCTGTCGTTTTGTCCTCAAGCAGTTCCAAGAAAACTACGTGTCCAAATGAAACAATTTTTTGGTTGAAGAAAATTAACCTCATTTCCAATTTGTATACAAAAAATGGAACGAAACCATTCAGTCAATGCTTCTAAATAGCTGACAAAAAATCGTTTTTGTCCCTGTCCCTATTTTCTTAAGGACAAGTATGAACCGGGCTTAAGTGTCTGACTTGAAACTTAGTTTTGATGACAAGTTTGGTTTTGTATGAAAAAATTTAATTTACTTACTTTACTACTTAACTATTAATTTCAGCGCTTGGTGGGGGGATGCAAGGGGCGCAGGGATTTGGCCAAGGCATGATGATGGGTCAGAATCGCGCACTGGTGCCCGGCGGGGGCATGGGTGGCCCGGCTGCCTTCAAATACACCGCCAACATGAGAAACCCCTCCGGCGCAGCGCAGCAACAATATGTACAGCAGACTCAGCCACAGGTATGATGCCATTCATTGGATTGTGTAATAATAATGTTCCAATTTGAACAGTTTGCGAGCTGAAAAATGTTCAGCCTATTTCAGCAGTAAAAAACAATATTCTAGTTCGAAACCATTGTATTTTGGTCGTCAAACAAGCCACAGCGCTGTATTGTTTTGGTCTACAGTCAACTCTAACCCGAAATAGTAGCGAGATTGTTTGCAAACCTACACGTTTTTCGCGTTTATTAGAAAAAAACCCAATTGTGCATAAGCCTTAATTTAGCACCACTTTGGCGAGTATAGCGTAGTGCGTACAAGTTTAACAAACCTTCATTGGGGAACAATTCATCTACTTTAATTTGGTGGGCTCACTGTAGCATGCCAAAGCATTCCTGCAGTGACTTTTGTGTTTGTTTCTATTTCAGTTCCAGTACCAGCAGTCGATCATGGTGGAGGGCCAGCAGCCGTTGACGGCCAGCATGTTGGCGCAGGCCCAGCCGCAGGAGCAGAAGCAGATGCTGGGCGAGCGCCTGTTCCCCCTCATCCGACAGCTCTATCCGGACAACGCGGGCAAGATCACCGGCATGCTGCTCGAGATGGACAACACCGAACTCCTGCACATGCTCGAGAGCGGGGAGTCCCTGCTGGCTAAGGCAAGTGCCACAACCAGCGAAGGGCTAAATGCCAAGGATTCTAAAAGGGGAACACTCGTATTCACACTGAAGCGGTGATCATTACTGAAAACTGCCTTTTCTAAGTCGTCTAAATGCGAAATTAATCTTTAAACCGTCTAATGCATGCATCCGCAAAGCGACAAGTGCAATCCCAAGTGGTTCGTTACAAGTTCTTCATATAAATTGATCACGATTTACGAATCACCTGATTTTTGCACTTAACAATGCTACAATTGTAACACTTGTAAAGTCGAGCAGTTGCATAATAGTTTTCCACTGAACTTTTCATTAACACGTCGTTTTCCATTTGTCTGATGAAATCATACTCACATGAAGCTATAACGTTTCCCAGATTAGGAGGTAATAGTTTTGTTTGCGATCCATAGTTATTTTAAACAATCAAAATTTTTCAGATCAGGCTTTTCGAGATTTAGAGAGGCAAGAGGCAACATACATTTTGTTCAGTAGATGCTGTATTACAGTAAGTTTACATTCGCTATCTTTGCATAAATTTATTTAGTTATGTATTTTAAATGTATTCTTATTTTAGGTGGAAGAAGCTGTGGCCGTACTGAAGGTTCACCAGGCCCAAAACAAGGATACCAACTAAAGCTCTGCAGACGACAACAGACGAATAAGAGGATGAGGATATGTACCCCTGGATGACAAAAAAATCTGGTGTTGGTTGGCTTTTTGGTTATTATTTGCGTTCTATGTATTATTTTTGGTTCATTTTTATTTCTTTTGTTGTGTTGCTCTGTATGTCCTTCATATTATAGCAGATTATACTGATAATAATATATACCATTGATGAAGCATATGCAGATTTTTATTCTATTTTGTTTTGCTTTTATTTTGTGTATTACATAGTTTTGGTTTATTGTGATTCGGTAAAATGCCCTCTAGTTTGTGCTGCGGACTCTAAATTTAAAGTGTAAATTTAGACCTAGTCGTAACTCGTAGTGGTAACAAACTTCCGTTTGAATTTGTCCGTGGTACAAATTGCTGTGCGCTTGTGTATTCTGTCATAACAGCCATATTATGACAGATTGTTAATTATATAAAAAATAAAATGTGTGTTTGCTGCATTATTTGGAATGGAATTTTATTTTGTTGGTATGTAAGATGGATATTGCTGTATGACTGTTTCTTTTTTGTTCTGTAATTTAAGTGAGTGTATTTTTATTGCAGATTTCGATGCAAAGATTATATACATATTAATATATTTGCAGGGCTTGGATTTAGATTCTACCAAAGTTTTTATGCAAACCAAGTGGGAAAACTAGAAATTGTTCTGACCGGATGAAAAATTTTGTTTTGAAAAGTACAGTGTGAACCTTTAATAAAAGTTGAGTCATATTTTCATACTCATAGGTATGTCCGTATAGAAACAATGTTGCCAAATTTCATATCATGCATTTCGCATTTATAGTGTCACGTGAGCTTGTAGTCGCAAGCTGCGTAAAAGTAATTGTCCGTATGTTCCTTGTAATTTGACTTGCACTCATTGGTGTAATAATATGGTGAAGCTTGTTGTGTCAGTGTAGTATTAGCGGTAGTTTAGTGGAGTCATTTAGTAGGTTTTAGGTTTAAGTAGTTTTTGGAAAGCACTTCCTGTATTTTTATTCCATGTTATTTGCTGCAATGGTTTTGTGGTATTATGTAGAAATCAGCGATGGCTACAATTTTTAGCTGTCAATTGTAGTCTCAGTGGAATTCTCAAAAGTCAAAATAAATTGTTTATTTATTAAAAAAATTATGAACATGTCTGTCATCTGATTTCTGCAGAATTGTTTTTGTCTTCAACTTAGCCGGGTGTTCTTTTTGCAGTATATGAACTAATCCAATTTTAATGTGCTACAGATTCTTCCTGTTTGATTTGATTGTACAAGATTCTTGTGCTTGTCGATTGTAAAGTGTAAGTCTAAATTTGTATTCATATTCCTTTGTCACCACACAATAATTTTGCAAAATGTTTTAATGCAGTTTTATCTAACCAATATAATAAAATAATATTTGTTGCAATTGCAATGCAATATGATTTTGATACTAGTGAGGCTTATATGCAGCCTGTAGTATTGATTTTCCATTTGTTTTATCACACCGTTGCGTTCATTTTCACGCCAAATTTTTTGAAATTTGAAAAAAGTTTCCTTTGAAAAATGTGCTAGTGGTGATTTTATGTTGGCATAGCTGTTTTAAGTTATCTTTTGACTGCTTGCGGTAGCAATGTTTAGCTTATAATAACGCTGTGACTTGTAAACAATGTTATCCAGCATGTTAATTTTGTGCGTTATCTAACATTACGCATCAGCTTCTAATGGACTATATGCTAATGTATATGTCACTGTGCTAATGTCAGTACGCTCTGGAAGGTACGCAACTCTGCTGCGTATTTTGCTGCGTTCCAAACTGCGTATTATCACGCCATATTTTTGTGGTGTATGTTGTTTAGTATTGGTGTACTGTGGCTGTTTCACGAACGTCCTGCAATGCTCCCTTAGGGAGCATTCCCAAGGCTGCGCGTTACCAGGTGATTGCTGATTGCCTGCTAATGCCGCAGCTGCGGGCGCCGCCTCTCCGTCTGGCCGGTGGCCCCGCGGCGGTCTTCTCTGCTCTGGCACTGTGTGTGGTCCTGATTGCGGACTTAATTGCTAGTAATTGCTGTGTATCCTAATCTACTACTATTCTGCTCGCTACTGTATTTATATTACGTCGTCCGTAATTCTCTCGTCGATGTTTTGGTTCGTCGTTTTCATGATGCACGTGCATACTAGACCGATTAATTATTGTTCATTAAAGGCCGCTTGTATCTGTATAAAACCCGCCTTTTGCTGGACTACTATTAGGGTTGTTTTATATTATAAATATACTTATCAGTAGTGTCCAAGTATTTATATTATAAATATTCTGTTTACACTGTTAAAACGCATTTATCTATGATGATGATCTATCTATGCGTTTTTATCTAAAAAGAATCGAAATCCGAGAACCAACGTAGCTTGCCTTGGAAATTAACTTTTTAAGTTCAGTCTAGAAAATTTTGGCAATCCTGCAGTAAACTATCAGGAGTAATAGTTTACTATTCTGTTCAGCAATGGGTGAGCAAAAAAGAAAGTAAGTAAAAGCGGCAAACATGCTGTATTTTTTCAGTGCTATACGTTTTGTAATAACGTACGTAAGTTTTGGTTTGCGTGTGTTTTGGTTATTGTATTACCATACTAATGCGTGATCCCTCCTGTACTGTATACCATTACTACTATGGCTAGCCTATTATCACCATCTTTTGTATTATCCAACATCTGATTGTCTTTAGCACATTGTCGATTTATCACAAATTTACGATATTGCTTTGCTGTTTGTGAATATTTAACAGTGATCAATATGCAACTCAGTGCTTGCGTAGACATTTTAAAACAGCCCGAAAATTATTGATAAATGTTTTTTTGGTTAGCTTTTGAAGTTCTGACAAAAACTATTGTACATTTTTTGTATTTTGTGGTTGGGAATATAATGCATGAAATTTATTTATTTTTTGAGAACACCCGGCTAATTTTGAATTGATCGACTTTACAATCACGTTTTGTGGATCCTAAGTTACTGTTTTCTCTGTACTAACGGCCAACTTTGTAGAAACAAACGAAGTGACTACTTGATTGTAAGGTTTTGTTTTAATAATATTTGCACTGGTTATAATTTGGCCTAAGTTTAAGCTGGATTCATTAATCTGCTTAAATTTAAGTCGATGACATGATTCGGTTTGAAACTTAGTTTAATTTTGTTATGCATGACTTGATTGAAACAAGAAATTAATCCACTCGTTAATCTGGTCGACATAGCTTGGTTTTTATGTAGAAATATATTCCAAAAATTGAGGAAAACTTTCACTCAGCTCAGTGAGTTATTGCTTATTTTCGCCAAGCTGTTCCAATTGTTTTCGTTGTTGAAAAATGTAACCGATGATTTTCATTACTAATTTCAAAGAAATTGTAGTTCGGTTTTGTTTGTTTTGTTAACTCGTTATTACCTAACATCCAAACAACATCAAACTGTTGTCTTCAAGACGGATTCTTTGTAAACGAATTTCAACCTTTAATGACTTTTAAGAGCTTACTTTTTGTTTTTCAGGACAATAGTCAATATAAGTACGGTGAGATTATTTTATTCATGGTTTATATGGTGGCTGTTGAAATTTGCTGGATAAATAAAATTTTGGATGAGGATTTTTTGTGTTTGTATGTATGCATTCAGTGTGTATTGGATCAGCGAGGAACTTTTGATTCAAGTTAGAGTTCCTTCCTTAAGGAAATTTGGCGGGCTGGCCGCGTCTAAAGAATGACAAATTTTTCCAACTAAGCCAAAGCTTTTAAAAATTTTAAAAAATCACGACTATAAGCCAATTCTCACAGTACACGTAAATACTCTGAATATGACAATACGGTAGATGTGCAAACCAAATAGCTTATTTAGGTTCGGGCAGGATCATTTAGAGTGATTGACTACAGCAGTTACTGAAGAAGTTAGGTAATCTAATCCAGCTAATATGATTTATGAAAAGGTCATTAGAAAAACAACACTGATTGAACTATTTTTAAAACTACTACGTATGTTCGTTTTGCCAGCGATGGTGACAGCAGAAACATTTAGGCCTTTGGGTACCCCACGGCCCACCGCGCCCTCCCTGATTCTACTATTGACCCCAGTAATCACCATCTCCCAAAACCAAGCCGAGAGTACATAATAGTGTCTCACTCTATATAGAAGAAGAGTGAGACACTCTCCTTTTTGCCTGTGTTCTAAGCGCAGGCAGATGCGCTCGTAGTTTCCAAGCCACATGTTGACATTCTGCGAAACATGTGGCCGGCCAATCAGCGCGTAGATTCTCTGCGTAGCACACTTTAGTATATATATATATATATATATATATATATATATATATATATATATATATATATATATATATATATATATATAACCGCTAATGCGTTGATAGGCAATATGAGAGGATAAAAGGATTTTTGCGCGGCCGCCTCAGCGGCCGTGCATACTAAGTTCAGTCAATGCATTGAAACCAAAATTGCATGTAAATCATGCTCAGTTTCAGTGCATTGATTTTTCATAGTCTGTGTGATAAAGTCAGCAGCTCCCAGTGAAACGTGTGTGTGTGTGTGTGTGTGTGCGCGCGATTGTGTATTGCTTTGCTTGTGTAAACTGTAAACATATTGTACGTACGCTAGTGGCAAAGTCTGGCAGATAATGAGGTCATGTGCATATAATACAAATCAATTTTAACATTTGTAAAGCTAGTTAACGTGTGAAGATGAGCCTTGTATTGTAGCGGAAGGTAGTTATCTCCAAAGCAATGCTTCTGTTTTGGTAGTTAGTGCACAGCAGTGGCGTTTACATTCTGCCCGTCTAATGTTCTGCCAGCAGTGATGAAGCAAGTAGTAGGTATGGACATGCACCTGAAGAAGTTGGCCCGGCCGATTTTTCAGAAATGGGCCCGGCCCGGGGCCCGGCCCGTAAAACTCCGGGCCCCGGGGCCGTGCGCGGCCCGCCGGGCCGTAGCGGGCCCCGGGCCCCGGGCCGGTCGCGGCCCGCCGGGCCTAGAAATCTGCAAGCCCAGGGCCGTCTCGAGCTTTAGCAACGTATGAACAATGACTGCATTGCATAGATTTTTACAAGTGCGCAGGCACTTATACTACACTCAGACGCACACACAATGCATTTTCTCACTTGCTGAAGTCTGTGCCGGGCCAGCCCGCGGGCTCCGGGCCTGCTCCGGGCCGGCCCGCGGGCCCCGGGCCTGCTCCGGGCCGGCCCGCGGGCCCCGGGCCTGCTCCGGGCCGGCCCGCGGGCCCCGGGCCTGCTCCGGGCCGGCCCGCGGGCCCCGGGCCCGGCCCGGAAGCGTGCGAGTCGGCCCGGCCCGGGCCCGGCCCGGAAAATTTGCTAGTGGCAGAACTCTAGTCTACGGCACTGACTGGAAAACATAGTCCGATATATGCGTGGGTTCGAATCCTACCGCTACCTATACTTTTTTCTTTTTTACGTGTTAAGGCCATGTGACAAGTCTGTTGTATCATGGCCAGCACTGACACTCAGAGATTCGTATGCAACTCTGCTTGGAAAGCCCTCGTGCAAAGCACTCGTGCGCTGCGCGCACTCGTGCTTTGCACTCGGAGCTTTCCATCCCATCGTGCATACAAACCTCTGAGTGCACTCGCAGCCATGCTACAACCCTTACTTGTTAATATATAATTTTGACAAACGTTCAGCACAATTGAATAAGAAACTTTTGAGATACAAACTTTTCTCGTTTCCTTTTAAATTTTCTTAACTAGTTTTGCTGAAAGTTGATCAAAATGTCCACAGTTTTGCTGAAAGTTGATCAAAATGTCCACAAACTGTTTGCAAACTTTTTGTGATGTTTTCGCACCTAAATTATGTACTAACAAGCCCAATCTGCGGCAAAACCTTGAGTAAGTATTAAGAATTACGTTCAAGTAAGCCGACCAGCAGGTCAGCTAAAACCTGTTGAGCAGCAGATGATTATTTTATTGTAAAATGTGTATGCAAACGTTCAATGGGTTTGGCTTTTAGGGTTTGGGAGACCGGCCTCGAAAATACTAAAAAAAGCAATTTCAAAAAAACAACGAGTACATGGTGTACAGTGTATGCACACCAACATGGTGTGCAACGAGGCTCAGAGCTCACCACAAGAAATTACACCGTAAAGTGTTTACTTTAGTTGAACACTCTTAAAGTTGAACACTCTTAACAAGAATACAATACAAATACAAAGTAGGTATTGCACACAGTTTATTACATTTCACACGAACATTAGTGATATCAAGAGTACATAATAGCTTCTCACTCTATATAGAAGAAGAGTGAGACACTCTCCAGCCTGCCTGTGTTTTAGCACAGGCAGATGCGCTGGTTGTTTTCAGGCTACATGTTGACATTCTATGCAACATGTGACTGGCCAATCAGCGCGTAGATTCCCTGCGTAACACACTTTAGTATATAATCGCTGATGCGTTGATAAGCATTAAGATAGGGATAAAAGCTTGATAACTCATTATTTATTCATAGTCTGCTTGCAAAAACATTAAAAAAGGTTTGTAAAGACCTCTAGGGATATTTTGGCAAACTTTCAGCGAAATTGATTGAGAAACTTTTGAGATATAAACTTTACTGAATGTCTTCAAAGTTTCTCAATCAATTTCGCTGAAAGTTTGCCAAAATATCCCCAAACGTATTTGCAAACCTTTTTTAATGTTTTTACAAGCAGACTATGAATAAATAAAGAGTTACTAACCTTGATCCCTATCCCGTTTTATGATTGGAGCACGTGCACAGGCGTCTGCCAATCAGAGAATAGAAGCTCGCTTCTGATTGGCCAGGCACATGTTGCATAGAATGTCAACATGTAGCCTGAAAACGACCAGCGCATCTGCCTGTGCTAGAACACAGGCAGGCTGGAGAGTGTCTCACTCTTCTTCTATATAGAATGAGACGCCATTATGTACTCTTGGTGATATGAGTACATACGAAAACTTAGCAAAAAACATTGTTTTTGGTCTCAACTTTCAGTACATAGCTAGCGGTGGCAACCTAGTTTTTTTCAAAACTAGGTAAAGTAAAGTAATATTTTACAAAACTAGGTAAAAGTACCCAGTTTTGTGAAAAAACTAGGTAGTACTTTGCCAAAACTAGGTAGTACCCAGTTTTTTTAAAATTTACGTTGTCATTTATTAACCGTTACTATATATGTTATCAAATACATTCTGATTCATTACCTAGTAATTGAAGCTTAAGAGTATGACTATAACCACTTTTCGACTTATTCCTCTCTTGGTGTGCTTCCATTTGTTTAAAAAAATTTGTCCAAAGGCAAGCAGACGTTTGGCCTAGAAATTTATATACCTAGACCTAAAGTTTAAATAGCAATCTTTAATAGCATATATTGTTTTTATGTCCGGACCTGAGAAAAAAAATCTGACAAAAATTCGGCAGCCATCAATTAGCTGATTTTGAACTTACAGACGACGCAGCCCGTCAGCAGTAACAACTAAGTTGAAGTTCCAAACTTCCAATAGTCAATACCATTGTTCCTTCTTTAGAAGTAAGGGTGGATTCATACTTAAGGACGGCATACAAACAAACGGACATAGGGCATACGAAAAAAGCCTGGCGTGTCCGATTTTCAATTCATACTTTTTGGGCAAACCGACATTGGATTGGGACGTACAGATACGGATGTACGATCATACATACTAAGGTGCGATTGATAATTTTGATCCGTATTTCCGTTTGTTCATACCTCTGAAAGGCAGAGGGGCATACGGCTGAACGGACGAAAGTATGAAATTAACAGATGTTTTGCGCTCAGTTTGTCCGAACGTCCATTCATCCGTTTGTCCGTACTGAAGTATGAATCGACCCTGACGAATACAATTAGCTAACTTCTGTTCACTTCCCACATCTGTCAGAAACTATTTCGCCATGTACCTTTGCGGCACGTTAGCCTGCGGGCAGAACTTCATAATGCACGTGAAACTTTTGGGCAAAAACTTAACCAGCTGGTATCAGATAGTCCTTCTAGAAATGGGTATGGGGTACAAATAGTATCACTTTCAAAAAAGAACAGGCACTAAGAAACGATTAGGGGCTTCAATACAGTGAGACTATGGGCAAATAAGGGTCAAATATTACGCTTATGCATGCAAAAATTATCCACTGTTGAAAGAAATTTTACCTTGTTTACCTAGTTTTGAAAAACTAGGTAAAAGTAAAACTAGGTAGCCGAAAATGCAACTAGGTAGTACTTAGTACTTTTAGCTAGTTTTAAAAAACTAGGTACTTAAGTAAACTAGGTACTTTTACCTAGTATTGCCACCACTACACATAGCAGGTTTTTTGCGTTTTGATTTTGATCCTCCTTTTACGCTGGAGAATCAATCAATAAAATTACACAACCAGAAAGTGTTACTGTTGGGTTTAGTACTGGGTTTCTTTCCGTCAGCCAAATTTAGCTTGTCTCATGAGGTAAACAGGTGGGATAGGACTGCATTTCGCATAATCTGTTGTTCTACATAAGAAAGGAAATTTTCACTAATGCAACACCTGTACCTCTGATAATAACAAGAGACTCTGGCTAGCAGCAAGAAACGTCTAGCAGCAGTACGGTCTTCACTTAATGTTGCATGTTCAACTGAGCAACGTCAAATCCTCCGTGTACTGTCGGAATAAGTGAGGCGCGGCCTTGGTGTTGTTCATGAGTGCGTGGGCGCGTCGGGTGGTGGGCGCTGACAGAGACATGCTGGAGCGATTGCTGATGGGCGTAGGGACCTCCCAGAGAGTGTCCTGCTCACTGCCCTCCCCCTCATAGCCCTGTCTCAGTTTGTGGATTATGAAGTAGACCACGATGCGCCAGGCGCACAGGGTCTCTACCCGGTCCCGTCGGATGTGCCACAAGGCCCCTGCCGATTCGCAAAGCACCTCTGCAATGCAGTCCCACAGCTCAGGCGTTAGGCTCACTTTACGCTCCAACAGTTTGGCATGCTGATCACCTGAAACAAACCTATAAAACCAGTTTGTGGCTATTTGTTTCTTGTCGCGTTTAAAACAAATAAAATGAATTTAGCTTATAATTACAATATGAGAAAATGATAATTTTTAAACTACATCTGAATAATCTATGCGAAATTTCATATTGATAATTTTTCCATAAATGTAATATGTAGGTACGAGGCGGCTTGGCATTGACAACAGGCGCAAAGATTGAGGATGCATATTCTACAAAGCACAGAAAGATTGACAAACTACAAACATCATCCAAAAGAACAGAAACTAGATTTCTGGAAGGTAACACTAAAAGTGAGTAAGTAGACTTTAATAAATTATTTCAGTTTATCTTGTTGTACGGAGTATTTTTGGTGCAAAATACTGTCTACATTGTGAAAAAAGCATCAAAAGAATTCGAATGAACAATACATACAATCATAGCAATAACAACCCACCAATAGCTGTGAGATAAGAGCCAAGACTATCTTCAAGCGCGTCTAAACTGGTAATGGACATTTCCAAAAGTTCTGCGAATTTAGTGGCATGCAGTGTGACCAGGGCATTGGCCTCCGTGTCCACGCCAGAGCCGAACATGTCACGAACATCAGGACGCCGTTTGAACAGAGTGCTAAAATACGAAATTCGAATGTCGCGACAATGAGACAACAATTGTAAAGTTGCAACATTAAAAACCGAGTAAATAAAAATTTAGTAAATGAGTGAACGATGAGTGATATGCATTAGCTGATTGCTTGCCTTGTAGTTGTAAGTAATCCCGGCTATTTTGCTCCGTTTACAGGTAAATTTACTTTACAGTTAACAGTTTGTTTAAAAGTCCAACGTTAATTATGTTGCTGTCTGTGGTTACTTTCCGTAGTATATGTAGTTTATATTTCAATCAGCCAGTAAGCCAGCCCAGCCACTAAATACTAAATAGTTCAAAATATTCTCGACGACGCTTCAATTACTTACATGCAATGGCAAAAAGCAGCCCCGGACACCTTTTTTTGTTAGCGTATGACAGTAGTAGTTAGTTTAAAAAACTGTTTTTTTCTTGGCTTCTTAATGAAACTTGGGATAAACTTTTAATTGTTTATGAACATTTCCGGAAATGTTCGCCAAGGCATACCACAATTTGCTAGCATATAAATGTGGCTTCAGTACAAACAGCTGAAACGGAATTTGTGAGAACAGGCTAAAATGAACTAATTAAATACATAAACTCCACAAAAATTTATGTGCACATCAAACATGACAAAAATTGCCCTTTTGTACACCATTGTTCGTTTGATGTGCAAAAAAACTTTAGTAAATTGATTTAATCAATTTCAAAAAATACAACAATGAAAAACTCCAAAACCTTTACTACTTGCGCGCGATTTTTTAGCTAATACACGTTCATACACCATTGCCTTCCAAGTCAATTTGTGTCAGTTGGCTTCATCTTATGCATACATTTGAACAGTGGAAGACGCACCGAAAAATCCACTGTCCTAATTCCTCCAGACTTTCTGCGTCTTCAGGGAAGGGGTCTTTGACAAAGCATTACCATGTCCTCTGGCTGCACCCCAACAAAGAGCTGCAGAAGTACTTGCTTGAGTCAGGAGAAATTGGACGGCCGTCGAAGCGACGGGCGGTGATGAATGGAACCTAGCTTGGAACAATAGAATTTATAGACGTTAAAGTAGACCTTTGCTTAAGGTCCGACTCAGAACTTGACTATTATAGGCCAATTCCTAAAATGGATCTGACGGATTAGATTAAAATTTGTCTTGCCGTAGCATCCTAATTATCACGACCTTCAACCAAACATAATTACCTGTACA
>JASANF010018851.1:0-20411 GCA_030248245.1 Trissonchulus sp. WLG1_4 | reverse complement strand
GCGGTTTCACTGATTTGGCGGGAACAAGATATGCTGTCAAATTTTTACCCTGCCGAGTTCACGGATAACTTGCGCCGTTACAAAATTTCGGAGCAGTATTACATGCGCGCAAACATATTATTTTTTAATTTATATGACTTCGCTTTCCAAATAATGTCTGTCGAGACTGGCCTGGAAGCTAAGAAGCTTATTAAGCAATGTTTTGGGTTTGATGGAACGCACGCGGACTGGAAGCGCAATAGTCTGTCGTGGTGCACTATTTGGGACGCAAACTTCTTAAAATTTACTAGAATCGTCATTTGAGGCAAGTATTGTTAAACACAATGGGAAGAACACTTGTTGAATGTAATCAGTATGACTCGTATTGGGCAAATGGGTTGCAGAAAACGGACCGACGATTCCGTAATAGGTTCTTGTGGAGAAGAATGAGCCGTATGGGGGAACTTGTAACAGAATAAAGGGAGTGGATTTATATGCAAAAGAAGATTTCCTCGGAGAGTGGTCACGCCTCGACAGGCAAGCCGTCGACCTCTCAAGGAAGTAATCAAGGTATGCAAAGGAATGAACGAGACAGCCGACGTCCTGAAATCACATCTGAGCAAAATTTGGACGTTGGTGTTTTGTTGGACACTACGAGTTCTTCTGACGAAATGAGCGCCACTTCAGCTGTTCAGCCAATTGAGCCTATGCAACCTCCTGTTAAAGTGCACAACATGGAAGTATTGGCTACCCGAGAGTTGTTTCTATTTCTGGACAGCCAAGAGGCTGTTGACTTTATGGAGAAGAACAAAATCGAAGTCTACTGATGGAAATGGTGCTGCAACTGTGGTGCTAAGAGGATGCGATTTTCAGCAGCTGTGCACGCTTGCTAATCAAGTGGAAGAAAAAAGTCGGCTAGAGATACTTGCAGATACGGCATTGGAAAACTGCGACACGGAACGGGCTGGGAGCTGACGTCAACCTGGCAGTGCCTTTCGAAGACTTGTCAGAACACAACAACCTGCCATTTTAGTAGCGGAAAACCCAAGAAAAATCAGAGAGCAAGGCCGTGGGCCAAGTCATGCCAGCTCCACCCGGAATGGACCCGGCACCCAATCAAGATATTATGGCTCAGGTGCGAAGACGATATTTTGGTCCTCTAATTGGATTGATCCTGTATGGAATGTTTTGTATTCCGGCTACAGAATCCACTAGTCCTATGATGTGCGATTTCAAAACAAAGTGGTCTATGTTTCGTATTCCGGATGAAGTCTCGTGTCCGACGGCCGCACTAACAGATTCTGTTGAGCCAATGGATGCGGAAATTATGATATACAAACGAAACCATATGGAATACAAAACCATGGCTTATCTGTGCAAGATTATTACCCAGGAAGTCAGCACGTTTAGATACTTCTTCAACGATGAGAATTTAAAGAAAGAATACAAACAGGACGAATTTGTTGATGAACAAGACATATCATTAAAGAACTGAAAGAAATGTGCTCATGGAGAACTAAGTCCCAGTGCAGGATTGTGGAAAACACAAAACAAAATGCAATGGTATTACCCGGGTGGAGGTATAAACTGTTGCAGATGGAAAGATTTTGCCGTGACGAACTGCTTCTTCACCACGGCGTGGGTTTATAAACGCCACGGACAGCCTTTCATGGAATGTTCTGTGGGCGATGTGTCCCACTGTGTATATAATCACGGAAGATGTTCCTTACTTGATGGCTCTTATCTTCTATGGGACGTCAACATGCAAGAACATTGCTCCTTGTTACCATGGCAAAAATTTAAAGGAAAAGCAACGGACAAGTCGTGGCTGGCGGACAATGGTAGCCTTGCTGTCACATTTTTACCTGGTAAGTTCACAACTGATTGCGAAAATGTTAAAGTAATTTTGTCTGACCAAGGTATTGTTTTCAGGTTTTTAAATGACGAAATTCAACGGAAGCGCAGAGATAGTCCCGTGTCAGACATTGGAGTTATCACCACCTTGCTTCCTCACTACAGGCGTTAGAAATAAAATTTAGATCATCCGTACAATTTGCCTATTCACATGCCTTGTCAGCAACCTGTCAACAAATGAAAACTGTCATGAGTGCCATTCAGGCAGATATAATGGCTAATCCTACGTTAACGATGCGATATTTGCTTGCAAATCCGTACCTAACAGCTCGTTCTGGAGGGCGTGTGGTACAGATCTGGCCATGTTACCCAATTGACGCCGAACATTTTTCTGTTCGACACGTCAAAAATAAATGCTTTGAGCATATTCCGGTCAAGGTAAAGCTAAACAACCAGTGGGAAAATGCCTTTATGGATATGGGCACAAACATTATTCACCCAGCAAGTAGAGTTGTAGCCTGCCATAAATACCCTGTGCCGGTTCAGTTAAATGGAACGATATACATGTATAATGAAAAAGACGGAAGTACAACAACGGCCGACGATATACGTGATCTGCCATTGCTCAGCAGTTTATCATTCCAATGGAAACAGGAACCAACTATTTTTCATCGAATCGTAATGTTTAATTGGTCTGATTTGCAGGCAGCATTGTCTATGAATAAATTGTTTGCTGGTATTCAGTTTGATCATGAAATACTCAACGCTCTTGTAAGTAGCAGAAATGAAGCTGATACTGAGCAGGCAGCACTTTAGTTGGCAACCAATACGGTGAACAAAGGCTGTTTTGGATTTTTGACCGGATTTTGAGTTAGTTGGCGGCAACTGTGGGTCTTCTTAGTCTGTTTGTACGTTACGGCTACATTAATATTTACTCATTGCATACCAAATGGCAGTACTGGTCGCCGTATTTATGCCAAATAGTTAATGAATTTTCTTCTGCAGTCTACGCCAAAAATGGCAGAACCTCTACCGTGCCGCTAGAGAAAATACTCGCACAGAAGTGGAGAATACGCGAGACTGTGTCAACCCATTCATTTCGTATGGAATGCTTTCAATCCAGTTGTCATGCAAGCAATGAAGAAGTGCCAAATTTTTTTAAATTAACCATCGAAATTAACTCAGCGCACGCTAAAGCTCTTGTCGACACTGGATCCAGTATCACGTTAATGCGTGCAGATCTTGCGCATGACCTGAAAATACCCATGAGGCCCTTGACGTCCCCGCGATATGTCACTTCGATTGGGGGTGACAAAGTTGGTATTTTAGGCTATGCGGATGTTACATTCTCGCTTGAAAAAAGGCGACCGTAATCACACAGTATCGGTGTTAGGCAGTTGCCCGTACCCATGTGTAATTGGTATTGATTTTTTCTACGGGAACTCGTGCAAATATATCAATTACACGGAATCAGTTGCTGTTTGATGACGAACAGGTGGGCGTCGATTTTGAACGTGTTAAAGGATGTTTTGCGTTTAGCAAGGTTGATTTGCATAATGATGTCGTTCTTCCGCTACAAACCGAAGTAATTGTTGAAGCTTCGCTGGTTTTACGTTCATGTGCAGCATTTTTACTGTTTGAGCCTTCTTCTGAACTGAAACAGCAAACTAGTTGCATCGCAGGACTTGTGGTGAGAAATTGTACTACAATTCTTGTTCTGAATCCCGGTGAATCATCAGTGACTTTTAGAAAAAGGACAGACGTTGGGAACTGTTGGAGCCCCCTGATGATGTTGCATGCTTGCACACAGATACACAAGTATGCTCAGCAGTACAACCAAAGCACGCACAACCAGAAAGTGACACAATGTTCAAAATTGACTTAGAACAAACCGAACTCAGCGATGACCAAGGCACTCGACTTGTAGAGTTTCTAAATAAAAATAAAGACATTTTTGCCCAAACAGACGATGACCTCGGTCGATGTGAAATTGTCCAGCATGGAATTAATAAGGGAGACACGCTCCTGTAAGACAGAGACCACACAGAATATCAGAAGCGCAAAAATAAAGTATGTCGTAAAAGGACATATTGATAAAATGCTGAGATAGGAATCATCAGCGAGTCGACCAGCCCTTGGGGCAGTCCAATAGTCATAGTTAAAAAAAGGACGGCTCCTATTTATTTTTAGTTGAGTTCAGAAGACTTAACGCAATCACCAAACGTGACGTATATCCACTGCCTCTTATTGATGAAATTCTTGATTATTTGGGAAATTCTATGTTATTTTCTACATTGGACCTTGCGTCAGGATACTGGCAAATTGGAATGCATCCTGAAGATAAAGAGAAAACAGCATTTGTGACTAAATACGGAGTATTTGAGTTTAATGTATTAGCGTTTGGTCTTTGCAACGCACCAGCCACATTTTAGAGATTTATGGAATGCATCTTAGCTGGTCTGAACTGGAACAAGTGTCTGGTGTATATAGATGACATCATTGTCTTTTCACCCGATTTTGACAGCCATTTTAAGGATTTGTCGGACGTGTTTAATCGACTGAGGAAGACCAAGTTGAAGCTTAAATTTAGAAAAAGTGAATTTGCAAAAACAAATGTTTGGGACATATTGTTAGTAGAAAAAGGTGTGAAAGTAAAACCATTAAAAGTTGCCAAAGTAAATAATTACCCGCAGCCAAGGGATATTACGGAACTACGACAGTTTCTGGGTCTGGCGAGTTATTACCGCCGCTTTGTCAAGGATTTTGCCAAACTGGCAGCACCCGGGTCCACTTCCTTTGACAAAAAGTGGTAACCGTTACATTCTGGTATTCTCGGGAATATCTTACTAAGTGGGTCGAAGCGTTTGCTTTGGCCGACACAAAGAGCGAAACGATTGCAAAGATATTCATTAACGAAATTGTCTGTCGGCATGGAGCCCCAATACAGTTATTATCGGACAGAAGAATCTCGTTCCTTTCTACGCTGATGGATGAAGTATACAGGCTTATGAATACAATAAAAATCAACACTACAGCCTACCATCCACAATGTGATGGCTTAGTCGAGCGTTTCAATAAAACGTTGTCGACTATGTTATCGGTGTACGTAAGTTCAACTCAACGTGACTGGGATATTTTTATTCCTTTCGTGCTGCTCGCCTACCGCAGTAGCATACAACCAGCAGAAGGAAATCGCCGTTCTTTTTGCAATACGGACGAGATCTCCTATTGCAGTGGATGTAGGACTTGGGTTAACTGTTACAGCAAATTTTTCAAAGGATGACTCGTATGTCAGTTGCATTGCTGCGAAAATACATGCGGCTTGGTCAACTGCCAGGCAGTGCATTGTCGATGCTCAGGATCGTCAAAAGGATTACTATGACCGACAGAGCACGCCAGACAACGTACTGCCTTGCAGCCGAGTCTTTCTTCACAACTCTAGTGTACCAAGGGGTAAGGTTAGTAAATTATCTCACCTTTTGCACGGGCCATACCAAGTCGTTGAATGTAATGGACCTAATGCACTCATTCGACTTTGTGACAATATTAAGAAAGAGCCGGTGTGGGTCCTTGTTAATAGGTTGAAAATGGCTAAGAATAATCCGCGAGTCCCACCACTAGTCTCCTCATCAGTTCCTGAGTTGTCAGAAACAAGTCGCTAGAACCCTGCGACTGTCATCAGAGTAGCCATAGTAAGACTTGACCTATGACATCAGAACAAGAATATGTTAGTTTTTTTATGAGTATCAGCTATGAAACTCTTATCTTATTTCAGCTTGTATTTTTTTATTTGTTGTTGCTGTTGGTGATGGGATTTTATTACAGCTATAGCTTTGTTTTTTTATGTCATCCTTTTTATAAAATAATTTGTGTTTCGAGTTCTATAGTTTAATTTGATTTGGTTCTTTTTGTTTTATAGGTTATTGGTGCGTTATACTTTTGCCCGGAAATTTCAGTATGTCTTGTTATAGTGACGAAGTTGAATTGGACTATGAAGAAGCAGATATTGATTGGTCAGTGCAAGACGAAGTATTTGATACTGCGGACAAAGACGAGGCACTGGGTCAAAGCGATCCAGAACCTGATCCAGAAAATCATCTTCGAGGTGATGCCAACGGTGGAAATGTTTTTCAGGAGGGGAACAATCAAAATAATTTGGTTGAGTCGTTGAACGACACTTCAATAATGGAAGAAAATCAGCCTGGCGGATTCAACGGTGGCGAAAATATGCAAAATGCCCACAATGTTGGGGCTGCTCAAGCAGCAATCAGCGGTGAAATTGCTAAACCCATAAATCAACCCAATTTCATCGAAGGTCAACCGATTGGGGCGGAAAATGTCGATAACAACCACCATGGCAACCCTGCTGAAGAAAACAACGAAAAAATTGCGGAGAATCCGGTAGTGGAGCAGTTTGTAGCTGGTGCTGCAGGAGGAGCGCAACCTAGTGGAGACAAATATCAAATTGATCCAAATCAAGACCAAATAAAGCCACCTGCTGCCATATTTGGTGTTCGGGAAATCCCCAGTCACTTTCCCCAAGTGATCGGTGGAGTACAGTGCCCGTCGTCGCCGCAAAGAGATCTACATCACTGGTCCTTGGGATCAGTTGCATCCGGCTTTTAATGGGCATGAGCCCCTTCCAGTGTTTGCAGAGGCGGCTGGAAACACGGCCGTCATCTCGATTTTGGCTGCACTTGGTGCAGTATTCAAGAACGTACTGGGACCCGCCATGAGTCCGCTCATAAATTTGCAGTCTCACCCAGAAGAATTATGGAAGCAACTGACCCGCGGAGCAATTTTCAAAAGCATCGTTTTTGATTTCTACGCAAAGAAAACCATCACATATATTGTGGCTCGTATGTTTGCTCGATTGGAGGCATGGGAAAATTACCTTGGCATAGTGCGCTCAGAACATAAAATTGTTCTTTCGGACAATTCTGAACACTATTGAAGCGCTATATCAATTCTACTGAGTAGTGTAATACGTCTGTATAGTAACTGAACCTACAGAAGGTCTAGTTAAATACACAAATACTTACACTATGTAATTCACTAATAGTCACAAATCCAAAACTCAAGAAGCTGGACCCCTCACTATAGTGGGCTAGATTACCACCTGAATAGTATCTCAAGTAGACGACCTGCTTTTAGCCTTAATGACTAGATAATGCAATTAAATATATCCACGTTCAAAAATACTAAACTACAACAAAATAAAGTTTGAAACACAAAAACATGGGGTAAAAAATTTCTATTTAAAACATTGTACAATGTACAACAACAATGTATATACATTAAAACATTAAAGCAGTCATTGTTAACAAACCCCTCAAAGTGGCTTTTTATTTTGTTTCAGAAATACAAATGGAAACTAAATAAAAAAATCACATTTGCTGGATCCAAAAACCTCACGCTCGCTGCAAACAATGTTGCTGCTACGAGTTACCTTAACACATGGTAAATTTATGTTGTAATTAACCGCAACTCCCCTTTTCAACAGTAACCCCCTCTTCCTCATTACATGGAATGTAACAAAAACACAACACAGCGACAAAAAATTACAGTTTAAAAATTCACTTTGCTAAAACAACTAAATTAAATTCCTAATCAAGTCTAGTGTTACACAATCTTTCGAAAATTTATATTCAAATGTTTGTTTTCAAATTATTTTACAAACATTTTTCACCAAATAGTGCAGATTTTACCTAACGGTTACTAAAAGATACTTTAAACTAATTTCCATTTGTTTCAAACGTAAGAATTAAAAAAAACATAATTTCGAGTCAACGTGTACTAACAAAGCTACGAGCAAACATCTATTTACGGGTTTGACTACCCGTAGCCCTATTACATGGAATGCAAAAAAAACACAACACACAGTAAACAGATTACAGTACAAAAAATACTCTCGGCTGACACAACCAAACTAACTTCCTCAACTCGTCCAGTGTGAAACGATCTCGACCAAATGTTCGTTCTCGAATAAACATCACAAAATTGCTGCACAATCGGTGCAGGGTTTTATTGAAAAAACTACTGCTAGAAAAAAACTAATTTCGTCTCCCCACCAGTAGAATTGGCACAAACGGATGCGCCGTAAAAAAACAACCATAAAAGCAACACATGATGCAAAAAATACACAACGCATAGTAAAGCATAGTTACATATACAGGTTTGTTAGTGGAAGGATTACACAAAAGTAAAGAACCATAAACGGTAGTTTGAAAAATACCGTGGTCGAATCAATGATAGCACCGAAGACGTGCTATCGTCTATCGTTCTACCTACACACATTAATGTGCCTAATTCTTCCGTCTAACAACCGTCCCAGGTTAAAAAAAACAACACAAAATAGCACACAAAAATATGAGCAAAATACATGGCAAGTCCCTGAGCTCTCTCTCCTTCTGGGCGCCTTAGGAGTTATTCACAACGATTCTAAAAAAAATTGATAAATTTATGTAAACACTTCAAAATAACATTTATTATCAATTTTTTTTCTACAGTTAAATCCAAAGCATCAACTACCGTTTCCAAAGCATCAACTACCGTTTCCTTGTGAGCTGTACATAAAAATGCCTTTTATGTAATTTTTATGCTAAAACAAATAACCTGTCTTCATCACAAACCCACTTTTCTATCAATAATTCATTAATAACATGTCGAGCCCTAGGGACTTCGTAAGTTGTACTATTATAAACAGGCTCATACACATCGTCAATAACATCATACACGTACTCATCATCTTCTGACTCCACCTCGCCACCATTGCCATTGTCGCCATCTTCGCTCCTGAAAACAGTGACATTTTTAATTATTAAAAATATTGCTGAAGTTAAGTAGTATATAAATTAAGTTTTGAATATCACAATATCTTTGATATGTTGTCTGACAAGTCCGAGTAGAACAAAGGTAATTGACAACTTTTTACACAGTGATCAAGTCTAAGTTTCCGTATAAATATGAAAGAAAACAACTTATATTTATTATATTATAACTTATTTAACTTATAACCCTGGTCAAATAAATTATACGCTACTTGAAACAGACGTTTAAAACAACTTCTTAACTAGATACTATTAAATCATAATAATATTGCTTTAACAACCTAGAAGGGCTTGGCAAGTGTGCTCCGCTGTCCTAGTCGGGGCGCCGGTTTTGGTTCCTATAAAAAACTAGTATTTTATATGTTGTCAGATACAAAATATTTTGTCCTCCTCCTCCTGCTGTCCTCCATTGATACATTTTTTAACTACTGAAACTACATAATTTCATTAAATTGAACACCTAGATGCAGACCAATTATTTCAATTTTTACCCGTGCCAGTCTTGAAGCTCCACATCGGCACGAGCAGGCGGCAAGACCAGGTCACGCCTTCTCTTGCGGCACCTGAAAAGGATATGCTCTAGTATTCATCAATAAATTAATACAGTTATCATCATATTTCGAACAACAATATATCTATTATACTATTATACTAATAGTATATCAACAATATACTATTAGACTATCATTATTATTATTATTATTATTGTATATGTAACTATGCTTTACTATGCGTTGTGTATTTTTTGCATCATGTGTTGCTTTTATGGTTGTTTTTTTACGGCGCATCCGTTTGTGCCAATTCTACTGGTGGGGAGACGAAATTAGTTTTTTTCTAGCAGTAGTTTTTTCAATAAAACCCTGCACCGATTGTGCAGCAATTTTGTGATGTTTATTCGAGAACGAACATTTGGTCGAGATCGTTTCACACTGGACGAGTTGAGGAAGTTAGTTTGGTTGTGTCAGCCGAGAGTATTTTTTGTACTGTAATCTGTTTACTGTGTGTTGTTTTTTTTGCATTCCATGTAATAGGGCTACGGGTAGTCAAACCCGTAAATAGATGTTTGCTCGTAGCTTTGTTAGTACACGTTGACTCGAAATTATGTTTTTTTTTAATTCTTACGTTTGAAACAAATGGAAATTAGTTTAAAGTATCTTTTAGTAACCGTTAGGTAAAATCTGCACTATTTGGTGAAAAATGTTTGTAAAATAATTTGAAAACAAACATTTGAATATAAATTTTTGAAAAATTGTGTAACACTAGACTTGATTAGGAATTTAATTTAGTTGTTTTAGCAAAGTAAATTTTAAACTGTAATTTTTTGCCGCTGTGTTGTGTTTTTGTTACATTCCATGTAATGAGGAAGAGGGGGTTACTGTTGAAAAGGGGAGTTGCGGTTAATTACAACATAAATTTACCATGTGTTAAGGTAACTCGTAGCAGCAACATTGTTTGCAGCGAGCGTGAGGTTTTTGGATCCAGCAAATGTGATTTTTTTATTTAGTTTCCATTTGTATTTCTGAAACAAAATAAAAAGCCACTTTGAGGGGTTTGTTAACAATGACTGCTTTAATGTTTTAATGTATATACATTGTTGTTGTACATTGTACAATGTTTTAAATAGAAGTTTTTTTACCCCATGTCTTTGTGTTTCAAACTTTATTTTGTTGTAGTTTGGTATTTTTGAACGTGGATATATTTAATTGAATTATCTAGTCATTAAGGCTAAAAGCAGGTCGTCTACCTGAGATACTATTCAGGTGGTAATCTAGCCCACTATAGTGAGGGGTCCAGCTTTTTGAGTTTTGGATTTGTGACTATTAGTGAATTACATAGTGTAAGTATTTGTGTATTTAACTAGACCTTCTGTAGGTTCAGTTACTATACAGACGTATTACACTACTCTACTGAAATGCGAAAAATCTATCGCATCAATGGTGAACTGCGAAATTTGGCGACATCAAACGGGTTTCAGGTTTGCGATTTTGGATAGCAGTTGCGTCGGCGACCTCAGGTGACGCGTCAGCGTTATTTGCTCGATGGTCTCCACCCTAGCAGGGCTGCTGCCTACGACTGGTTGGACCGTCTAGTCAATGAGTAAAACTGTTAGAAGTTGTCGAACCTTGCAAATTATGGCTTACCATATGTTTATCCATATACCACATTTAATCCCCATACTGTGCCTTATTTTATCAGAATCTGCTCTTACGGTCCTTGCAAACTATTTATTTAGCTATAGTCAGCTTAAGGACTCCTGCTAACGTTATTCTTGCGCTGATCTAGTCATAAATCTTGTTAATCGCATTGCTGCAGTACAATTTTAGCTTATTTGGTATGGAGTATATTTTCTACGGTGTGGTCACCGTGGCCAGGTCGATAACATTGGTCTGTTATACCGTTGCGGAAATGTTTTCATGAGGTCGTATTATGTTATAGGTATTATGGTATTGTTTTATTACAGTCAGTACTATTTTTGTAGTCGTTGTGCAATATGTGTATTACCTCAGGAGAGGTCAGTCTTAAGGAGGGGATGTGTAATGTAGATAAATTTCTCTATACGTACTCTACATTAAATAGCTAAATACGTAGTAGCCGTATTACTAAATTGGCTTGCTGCAATTCTTTTTACTTTCCAGACATTCTATTTTCGGCTCGTATGGGCTAGCTCAAGGAACTTTTCTTGTCTTTCTCTGAATTTCTGATTACTCAAGCTAGGCTATTTCTGGGTTGGAAAGACTCAAAAAATGATTCAGACGCTGACTACAAAAAGGCTCACTTGTTTGACAAGGGGGTCATTCTGTTCTACGACTCGGCAGGAGCCGACTGTACATGTAGTAATGTTGCATACACGTGGTAATATATTAACCCTATATTAAACCTATATACTTCATCGTTGTGCAGAATTACATATACTCAAACTTTTAACATACTAAACATAACACTTGGCAGCCTCACCTTAAAATGGCGCTCTGAATAACCAATTTCGGGCGATAAAATTTTTCAGTCAAATTTTCGTTGGTTAACTCAAGAAGAAAAGTTGTTTAAAATCAAACTAGCTTTCATTTGATGTACTTAACGTCAAATTTTCTTCAACTTAAAATTTGAACTAACTTTTCAATGGGAAAAAATCTCAATGTCTTGGCCAGACAATTGTCTTTATTTAAGCTATTGAGTGTTAAATTTGGTTAAGGGGGTAGTGTCGCGAAAGCAGTCGACATTGCGCGACTATAAAACTTTTTCAATGAAAGATAGGTCATTGTTCTTTATACATTCTAAAAATATGTTTCAAAACAAATATTTTTGCCAAGTTTCAGAAAAATCGATGCACCATACAGTTAGCAGTGAAGTCGCAAAGTCGGAAAAATGACGTTTTAAAAACCTATTCACATTCGATAATTTCGTCACAATTAAAAAATTTTTTGTTTAGATTTTTTACACAAAGTAAAAGCACATATACTTTAGTTTATGCACACAAAATTTAGTGCAAATTGCTTGAGTGGTTGTGGAGAAATGGCTGTTGGAACTGCGAAACTGTGCGTAACCTATGAAGTACTCACAGCAATAATGATAAATTCTGAAAAATTTAGACACTTATTTTGAAATCAAAAGAAAAACGAACCTTTATTTTTCATTTTTCTTATTTGTGGCAAAAAATTGTGCGTCAAAACATTACATGTACTTCACAAGCTGGCCAATCTGATATCTGGCTTGATTTTTTGAACTTTTATGTCTCTATTGTGTGATGTCTGGCTCACAAATGATGATTGGTTAAAAATAATGGTAGATATTGCTAGTCTAGTGTCTGGCAGTATTTATTTGACACCATATGTCATTTCACTAGTTTCTCAGTAAACGTACAATTTCAAAGCAAAAAGTTCTCATTTTGCAGCCTATGAGCAAAACTGCTTTGGCGACACTACCACCTTAAGGCACCGTTGAGCTACATCAACGTGCAATTGTGCAATCAAGATGAGCACCAGGCATGCATTTTTGCAAAGTTTGATGAGTCTCGGAACATTTTAACAAATTTTATGCCAGCATCAAAATTGAAATTTTGAAAAATTTGACTAATATTTGAAATGACGTAGCTCAATGGTGCCTCAACCAAATTTAACAATTTATAACTTAAATTAAAGGCAATTATCTTGCCAAGGTGTCAATGTTGTCGAATTTTCGTTACCGGCGATAAATTTTTAGTTATTTTATTTTTTCTCAAAAGTGACGTCTTAAATTTCAAAAAGTTCGCCTGCATATACATCTGTTCTGTTCTAACAGTCTGCAAAGTTTCAAGCGGATTGGTTTTTGCAGTTGACAGCAATCTTGAAAAAAACTAAACTAAAACTAACTAAAATTCGACAAAAATTGTGTCTCGACCAGATAATTGTTTTTAATTTAAGCTATTGAGTGTTAAATTTGGTTAAGGCACCGTTGAGCTACGTCGGTTCAAAAATTTAACAAATTCTGCAAAATTTCAATTTTGATGTTGTCATAAAACTTACTGAAGAGCTCCCAGAAGTTTCAAGCTTGGCAGAAAACGTGCCTGATGTCTTGGCTGCACTTGAGCAAAAAACTTCGTATCAGCAAGAAAAATTTAAAGCAATTTGATTTATTGGAAGTTACTCAGAGCGCCCCTTTAAGGTGGCGCTCTGAATAAGCTAATTCGGGCGATGAAAATTTCCAGTCAAGTTTTCGTTAAATAACTCAATCCATTTGGGTGGTTATGGGCCCAAATACATAGTCAGCGGTGTGGTCGTTGTAAGTTTGAGTTGCTTGTCTACGCAAGTCTGTTACTACGAAAATCTTCTAGTCTATCAAAAAGCATTTGGGTATTCTTAAGTACACATACATAAAGAATTTCTAGTTAAGGTGGTAGTTGCGTTTTCGAGGTTTTTGTTTTTTCTAAGGAAACTTTGCGTCCACAAAACTCAGGGTACAAATAAAGCCTGAGCAAGAATTTTTGGCACATTACTGTAAAGGTCAAAATCCCTAGGCATGTTTCTCACTTTTTTGAACTTTTACGTGTAAACTCTTTTAGAGGGCTTTAATTACTAAAAAATATGTTAAATTTTCGATGTCTTTGTTTGTAAGCTATTTTATCATACATACATACATACATTATACATACATAGTTTTTTCACTCCTTAGTAACTTAGGCAAAATTTTTGACTCAATAGTTAGAAACAGATTTGAATCGTGGCTCGAAAACAGTAACAATAAAAGCAATTATCAATTCGCCTACAGATCCTTCGGATAATTTGTTTATTCTTCATAGCCTAACTGCAACTTATTTAGCACACAAAAAACTTCTATACGCGGCATTTATTGATTTTTGAAAAGCGTTTGACACAATAAACCGACTATTACTTTTCAAAAAACTGGCTGCCAAAAATATTTCCACAAACTTTTTAAAACTTCTAATTAACATGTTTTCAAAAGCAAAATCATGTGTCAGGGGAGATGAAACTTTTTTCTTTAAATCCAGTACCGGTGTACAGCAAGGTGCAATTTTGTCTCCCGCTCTATTCAATTTTTACATAGGTGATCTACACGATTTTTTTACCTCAAGCAATATCAACCCTGTTATGCTACATGATACGCCACTTTATTTGCTTTTCTACGCAGATGACTTAATCTTACTGTCCGAAAACTCTGAAAATTTGCAAAGATCATTACAAACCCTGGAGGCGTACTGTGATCAATGGGAACTGACTGTAAACTGTGACAAGTCTAAAGTTATGTGCTTTCGAGCTAGAGCAAATATTACTACTGACAGAACTTTTATGTACAAAAATTGTGACCTTAAATTTGTTGACAGTTTCAAATACTTGGGTTTTTTTATGTCGAATCATGGTATTTCGCTAATGTCAACTATTGATAATCGTGTAAACGTTGCTCGATCTTCGTCATATTACCTGCAACACATTGTTTCCAAATTTTTTTCCTTGAAAACCAAAACTAAACTCCAACTTTTTGATTGTTACGTAACCTCTGTGTTGCACTACGGCTGTGAAGTTTGGGGTTTTTTAACTTGGAACAGTCAAAATTTTTCACTATCGCACAACCATGCTGACATCATTGAACGAATTCATGTAAATTTTTTAAAGAAATTACTGTGTGTCAAATCGACCACCCCTACATTAGCTATTTATGGAGAAACAGGACGTTTTCCTCTTTTAATTCAAAGACATTTAGCTATGGCTCGTTATTGGTGCAAAATATTGACTGAGCCAAACACTTCACTTGTAAAACAATCTTATTACGCTTTGTGTAGTCTAGCCATGTCTATGTATGGTATTCGGACCTGGGTCACAGCTCTAGTAGAGCTTTTAAACCATGTAAACCTTGCAAATTTTTGGCAAAACCAAGAAATTCCAAATATTAATAACTTTTTATATACATGTCGAAAACATCTGGTTGACCGCTTCCTAGTAGTTGAATGGAAACCTGAATTACTTAGCATGACCAGTTTAGACTTATACGTCCAATATAAATTGCGGTTTGGCCTTGAGCACTTTCTAACAATACAGCTTAACCCTAAATTGTTGAAAAGTTTAATAAGCTTTAGACTTCGTTCTCATGACCTTGAAATCGAACGCGGACGCTGGGATCGTAGGGAATCTCATCGTATCCCACGTGACATGCGGTTATGTAGAGTCTGTGACATGAGAGCAATCGAAAATGAAATACATTTTTTGCTAGAATGCCCAGCTTACAATGATATTAGACCTTTCAACTCTTCTAATACAACGCATTTGCTACAATTTATTGATATTATGAGTAGCCAAGATTTAACAAATATCAAAGTATTAGCTAAATTTCTATCGGAAGCTTTTAATCGTAGATGTTTGCTTTATCAGAGATTAAGACTATAACACATCTTGTAAGAGCCGGCACAGACGCACTCAGTGTGACCCATATCTTGTTTATTGATTGCGACTGTCTATACTTTTTATATGCGTAAACTTTTTGTTGTGTAGTAAGTTGCATATAAAGTCCCTGTATGTGGGATATTATGCTTGCTTGATTAAATAAATTTCAATTTCAATTTCATACATACACTATTACATACATTATACAAACAGAATGGACGTCACAAACAAACCCCCGTACAGCAACTGGTCTTCACGGCCACTAGCGAGCTTTGTCTTCAGTTTAATATGGATGTATTTAAAAGCAAGTGCTGTGAGCGGGAACTAAAACCAACGGCGGGTGGACTATACTTGTGTATCTCAGGCTTAAATTTATAAATTAACTCAAGTGCGCTGCCACAATGCAGTTGAAGCTTTTTGTAAACGCCTAAGCTGAGACTTAAGTTTATTAATTTATTTGGTGGGCTGCACCCCACCTACAACAAAACGGATTCAAGTTTCAGTTTTTTAGTTTTCCGTTTGGCGTCTTTATTGATTCATTCTACAGCTAGAGTGTAAGGTCCGAGAGCTCGCGCTAACTGATCAGGGCAACAGCTGGGGAATAACACTGCTACTTTAAGAGGCAGCTTTATGTCTGTAATGCAAAAAGTTACAGTTGTATGTAAATTATTAGGGGGCGGCCCGGTGAAAATGGCTGCGGCCCCGGCCGGAACGGGCCGACACTTGGCTTAGCGGCCGATCTCTAGCTATTTCGTCAATAATAAATATAATATAATCTCACTTGGTACAACAATCTTCAATGTGTGTGCTTGCATATACCAAGACAGTTTGTGATTGAGTGGAAGAATTTGGTGATTACAGCGTTGCGCATATAAGCAACTCGCATGCAAGCAGCCAGAGACCCAACTGCTGATTGTTTGCGTCTATATACATTGACATGGCTTTGAGCCTCACGCAGTTATTTATGCTATCGAAGGAAACATGTTAGGGCTTTTAATTTGATACAAAATTTGTGAACTTTCAGGGGGACGCAAGGTTGTCAGAAGCCAAAAACTGCATGTTATTACACTGCCTACTATTTTCAGCCACATACCTTTAAGCTGCTCACATTTTTCTGTTATATGCAGCGACAAATAGTGTGAGGTTGCATAGATAATTCAACAAGAAAGTTACAGTGAGGTGCATGGTTGTCAGAAGCCAAATACTGTGACAAGACCCGAAAATGACCTCATATCTAATTTTGTGGCTCTATTTTCAACCACATGCCCGTTAGCCGCACACATTTTTGTGTTTTATGAAGCAGCATGTACTAGGCCGTTGCATTGCCACCACAGCAATAAAGTTTCAGGGTAACCCATGGTTGTCAAAAGCCAAAAACTATGTGATAAGACCCGAAAAAGACCTAAGATCTGATTTTTGGCTCCATTTGCACCGACATACCCCTTAGTCACACACAGTTTCGTTTTTCAAAAAACCACATGTACGAGGGCGTTGTACTGATACCACAGCAATGAGGTTTCAGGGGGACCCAGACTCCCAGAGTTGTCAGAAGCCAAAAACTGTACGATAACAGTGATAAGACGAATTTGAATCTGAAATCTGAATCTGAAAATCTGAATTTTGGCTCAATTTTGAATCACATGCACTTCATCGGCCATTTTATGCAGAAGGTATAAATTTGACTGCTTGAGGGGGTAATGTCGCGCAAGCAGTTTTGCTCATAGGTTGTGAAAAAAGAGCTGTTGGTTTTGAAATAGTACGTTTAATGAGAAGCTAGTCCAACGCTGTATGGTGTCAAATATTTACTGCCAGACGCCATGCTACCAATATCGACAAATATTTTGGACCAAACGCCATTAGTAAGCCAGACACCACACAATAGGGACATAAAAGTTCAAAAAATCAAGCCAGATATCAGATTGGCCAGCTTGTGAAGTACACATAATGTGTGGACTTACAATTTTTTGCGACAAATAAGAAAAAAAAATTGAAGGAATACTTGTGAAGTATTCCTTTTGATTTGAAAATAAGCATCTAGATTTTTTACAATTTATCATTATTGCTGTTACTACTCTACAGTTTATGTACAGCTTCACAGTACAAACTAGTATTACTCCACAGCCATTACATTGATTTGCACTAAACTTGGTGTGCATAAACTACAACATATGTGCTGTCAGTCTGTGCAAGCAAACTAAACAGAAAGATTGATAAATGTGACGAAAGTTTGGAATGTGAATAGGTTTTCAAGACTTTGCGACATCATTGCAACTTATATGCTGCACCAATTTTGCTGAAACTTGGCAGAAATATTTGCCTTTGATAGAATTTCTAAATATAGAAAGAACTATTTCTAACAACTCACTGAACAAGCTTTACAGTCGCGCAAACTTGACTGCTTTCGCGACACTACTCCCTTAATTGATTTCAATATAAACGTAAATGAAAGGCGTGTGATTGGAAATGGAGCCAAAAAACAAATCTGAGGTTTTTTTCGGGTCTTATCACAAAGTCTTTCGCTTTTGACAACCGTGGCTCCCCCTGAAACTTTATTACTGTGGTAGCAATGCAACGCCCTCGTACATGCTGCCTCAAAAAACACAAAACTGTGTGCGGCTAACGGTCTTGTGGTCAGAAATGGATCCAAAAATCAGATCTGAGGTCATTTTTGGGTCTTATCACATAGTTTTTGGCTTTTGACAACCGTGGCTTACCCTGAAACTTTATTGCTGTGGTAGCAATGCAACGCCACATGCTGCCTTAAAAAACACAAAACTGTGTGCGGCTAAAGCCCGGTTCATAGTAGTCCGTAAGGTCTGTCCGTGTCCGAGTCCGTGTCCGTGTCCGTAAGAGTAGTTTAATTCACACTTGTCCGGATGTCCGTAACAAGTTGTCCGAGAGTGTCCGTAAAGGCTGTCCGGATGTCCGGAAGACAAGTTGAATTCAGTTCAACTTTTGTCCGTGTCCGTAAGCAACCAGCCAATCAGATAAAAGTTTTATTAGTCACGTGTGTTTGCGTACACATAAAATTCGTCCGCGCCTTGCAAAATTTTATTAAATTGTTCGTAATATGAACTCAGTAGCTGCATTTTAGTGTGCTAAGAACGTTTTTATTGATTTTTTGAAGGTTGCATTCTCACACGCTTAGTACGCTGCAGAATGTATAGGCGTTATTTTATATGCATACGCACTGTCCGTAGAGTGTCCGTAGAACTATGAATTAATGCTGCTTACGGACACGGACACGGACAAATGCTACGGACAACCTTCCGGACACGGACACAGACTCGGACACGGACAACTACGGACACTTCCGGATTAGTATGAACTAGGCTTAACACGCATGTGGTTAAAAATAGAGCCACAAAGTCAGATATGAGGTCATTTTCGGGTCTTATCATAGTTTTTGGCTTCTGGCAACCATGGGCCTCACTGAAATTTTCTTGTTGATTTATTGATGCAACCCCATTTTGTCGTTGCATATAACAGAAAAATGTGAGCAGCTTAAAGGTAATGTGGCTGAAAATAGAGGCAAAAAGACTGGTGATAGGTCATTTTTGTGTAATAACATGCAATTTTTGGCGTCTGAAAACCGTAGGTCACCCTGAAAGTTCTCAAATTTTGTATCAATTTAAAGCCCTAACATGTGTTCTTCGATAAAATAAAAAACTGCGCGAGGCTCATAACCATGTGGATGTATATAAACGCAAACAGTCAGCAGTGGGGTCTCTGGCGGCTTGAGTTGCTTGTACGCGCAACGCTGTAATCACCAAATTCTTCCACTCAATCACAAACTGTCTTGGTATATATATATATATATATATATATATATATATATATATATATATATATATATATATATATATATATATATATATATATATATATATATATATATATATATATATATATATATATATATATATATATATATATATATATATATATATATATATATATATATATATATCGTCTCACCGTCCGACTTTTATTATGGTATTTAGCATTCGCAGCACCTTCAAGTATGTAAAGATTTCCTATGTCGGCATGTAGGTATGCACACTATTGCTATAAACGACCACATAAAGCAAGCTTACATTTGTCAATTCAAACCGGGGTAATAATCACTAACTGTGCTAGCAACTGTTGCTGCTTTAATACTTTTGTGCCGATTCAAACTTCCAACTGTATGTCCTTATAGCCCTGGAACTTGAAATTTTTCAACTTTACTGTTAGCAATAGTTTTGTGGTCGGATTCACATTTAATAATTCAAATTTTATCAAGACAATTTTAATTGGGCGTCATTCTAAGCAGCTTTTTGTTGAATATTGGGGCTGATAAAATCACTATCAATTGTTGACTTTTGATGGCCTGTACTGAACTGTCAGTCACTTTTCTGGCTTCATGCCTGCTCACTCTCACAACACTAATATCTTAGCCACTTTCGATTTTTGTCACGTGATCAGCACAATACAGTAGTTCACTTAGAATTCGAAACGTATGTCAGTTTTCTGGCTTTAGTTGAGTTTAAGTCGTTTTTCCTGTTGTGCCACAGCACAACAGGTCTTTAATTTTGATTCTGGTCAGATAACACTAGTCTGTGCAACAGTTTCGTCTGTGTGCGTGTTAAACATCAGCTCATGTGTGTATGTGCGTGTGTCACCTAGATTTACAGTGTATTTTGTCGTTAACAGCTTCACTGAAATTACTACAGACCTACTTCATTCCCATTTACTGTGGTCTGTTAAACACCAAAATGTCGTGTCAAATTTTCAAAAAAGAGCTCTGGAAATAGATTCGAACTATCAACCTTTCGTTGCGATCGGACACCCTACCAACTAGGCTAACCGGGCTCATAGAAACAGTTGGTGATACAGA
>JASANF010018849.1:0-13978 GCA_030248245.1 Trissonchulus sp. WLG1_4 | reverse complement strand
GCAAAAGATTGAATTACCAAACGCAGGTGAGTAACTTGAATACTCTGTCCCGGAGTAAAAAGGGGGGCGGTATGAGAAAAACTCATCGCATTTTCAGACGTACGCGAAACGTTCTGAGAACACTGCACTAATAGTGTGCGCGTAAAGTTCATAACTAAATTCTAAATTTAGTTAACACCACGATATAACATGTCCCTCCCCTTTATGTGTTTCAAGTTTTAATTATCATAGTAGTGTGTCAAGTTTCGCAGCAAACTTCAGGTCACTAGTTCGAAGCTGGTCCAACTCTAGCAGTAAGTACGTACGTACGTATACGTATCAATATTGAACTGGCAAATTTAGCAAAGTTTAGGTGTCAGTTGTCTGGCCTTGAAAATATGCGTTGCACAACTCGGCCAACTTCAAGGCGAGGCAGATTGGGGCTTAACACTTCTTAAGACCTCTTAATATGTCTAAAAGGCAGCCTTAATCTGCCTCGTCTTAATGACAAGACGCCTTACAAATGTGTACTAATGTTTCAGGGTTAGGGAATCGTCATGCGGAGAAGGAGCAATACTCGGAGGCTGTGCAATTGTATTCCGAAGCATTCGATATTGATCCTTGCGAGCATCAGTACGTATTATACAGAAGTGTTGTCACAGGTGGTGGGCTGTGTTACAGTAACAAGACAATATGACAGCGGAAAAGTGTCACTGTGGACTGTATACGGATTAGGGCAAAAAAGTGAAACCACGTTGAACCATGTCAAGTTATGGGTCAGGCGGTAATTTTATTAGCTAAAGTTAGCCGAAAATCATTGATTTTTGTTTATAAAACTTTTTTAAAACAATTGAAATTTAAAGATAAGATTAAGGTGTTTTAATTTTAGTGAAAGTTCAATCAAGTTTGATCCCCAATTTTTTAGTTCAACTTTTTTGCCTTAATACGTATGAACTGAGGGCTAGTTTTTAATTAGGGTTAAACGAGTTAGATTAAAATTTTGCTTCACAGTATGTCTGCACATCAGCCACAGAGCCATTTTGTTTAGTATTTACGTTACATATCGTTCGTGTTCCGTTAATTTTTGTTTGGCTTTGCCCAAAGAAATTAGAGCTGGAAAACCGAAAACCGGTTTTACGGCCTTGAGTAAAATTTTAGACATTATAAGGTAGATTATATTATATACTCTGATAAAATGAATGTTTCTATTTTCAGATTTCTGGGAAACCGTTCCTTTTGCTATTTACAGCTTGGTGATTATGATAGGTTAGTAGTTTTAGTTTGTTTAGGATTTAATGGTTGTTTTTCAGCTGAATCAAAGCTAAATTTTTATAGCAAACTTCTGATAGTAGGACTTTTTACTGATAGAACACTTTTAATTGTTTGCATTTTTCAGAGCTTTAGACGACGCAGACAGATCAATAAAAATGTGTCCGTCATATACAAAAGGATATTTTAGAAAAGCAAAAGCCTTGGAACAGCTACATGTAAGTTCCTATATTTTTTTTGCATTTTCAAGCAATTTGTTAATTTCGATTCTTAATGTTTTCCTCGTGGGTGCCAGGGGTCTAGGAGGGTACCAAAGTCTGTTTCAAGTCTGACGCCGGTCAAAATATAAAGTTGTTTACGTTTTTAAATCTTTATTTCGTAAGATGAGTAAAGTTTCAACACAGTTTAAGTAGGACTGAAGTTAACTTCAATATTTTGATAGCGGTATTGATAGCTCCATATTTTCGGCGAAGGATGGAGGACAAACGGACTCATCACAATTTTTGCTTTTGTGACGTTAAGCTAATGAATTAAATTTTTATTTCAGAGATGGCAAGATGCGGAGACGGCTTATTTGGATCTGCTGAATCTAGAAGAAGAGCCTTGTGACGAAGTGCTGCATGACTTATTCTTTTGTCAAAAACATATTCTCATGGTATTGGCAAGACAGTTTTTTTACGAGTATTTCAGTAGATGTTGCTGGTTTTTCAAATTGCACACGGATTTGATTGATGATTTGATTTGACGATTCTGAATGGACTAGTGGGGTGGAAATGCAAAAAAGCGCAAGAATTATTTGTGTTGGAGTTGTATGAGGATCAGGTGTTATGGCGGTTCTTATAGGTTTCATAATATTAAAACCTCATTTTGTGTGATTTATGACTGGATTTTGCAGGCTGAACTCTGCAAAAAAGTGAAACAAAACAGAAAAGAGTTCGCCCCTTATTAGTCCAATTTGACGACTTCCTCTTACTTGGACCAGTTAAAAATACGATGGGAGTTTTTTTAGTCCCTAAAGTATCGAAATCGGCGTGTTTGAAACAAGTAAAAGTTTACTGCAAAAGTAGTCCAGTGAGGGAGAAGTGAGAAGGTTGAACGTTTGACAACATTAGGCCTGTTGCGCATCAAAAACTATTCGCAAACAAAAAGTATATTAATAATTTCAAGAGTAGGTACATAATAGGAAGAGTATGATACTTTCTATTATGCCTTGGATTGGCCTTCCAATGCGAAAACCAAACTTGCCCATTTTTGTACTGTTCTTAGGGAGGGCACCACTTTTCAGTGCATTCATTATAAGCAAGCTGCTTCTAAAAGTCTGATGTTCCCCATACGAAAATTATCAAATAGCTGTACTAACAGGGACTCCAGATGCCAGAAATACTGTTAAGACCTGTTTATATTTAGTATACTTTCCTGTTTCCGACGTCTTCGACAAGAAGTAGAGCTATAATAATAGTTTTGTCAGGTTTCTAAATTTGTTTTTTGTTGCCGTTAAGTTCTGTCGATTGTTAAACACATTTCTACAGCAATTTTGGACTGTGACAAATTTCTGAAAAAGCTAATGTTATGTTAAAGTTAGCTGGCTTAAAGTACATATATGTACTGCACCATCTGAAGCCATTTCACGATGATGTAGAGTTTGTGCAAATCTCATAGATAATTTTAAAACAGCAATTTGGGGGTACATATCACATTAATGGATGCTTAGCAATGAAATTTTAAAAAAATAAAATCATAATTATAAGTAACGCAAATGTGGTTCCGGTTGACCGCTCACTTTTCATGTTAAAATTTAAAATGAACTTTGTTAATCGAAATGTTGATAGTTTACCATTCACTTAGAGTCAAAAATAGCGGTGCTAGAAACAAATACTAAACACTACTTCATATTTTCCGCTTAATGGCATTTTCGCGACATAAATTAAGACCTATAACAAAGCTTGCACCTTCAGGTAGAACAAAATCCTGTTGATAACGTACAGTGTACACTGAATTCTTACAGTGAAGCCATAACAGTATATGCATATTGCATATAACAGCTTATATATGTATTGCATATAACTCTGGCCGTTAACAGCAGTCTAGTGAGTAGTGACCGACACATCACTACAGGAAGGCAAGAGAAAACACACGCACACAACACAAAAGCTAGGCTTGTGTCAGGTAAGTGTGTGCATTTACAGATTTCGCAAATCCTATACAAACCAAGTATAAAGTACCTGTTGCGCTGTGGCGCAACAGGAAAAACATGATTTAAAAAAAATGGTTTTATTTTTTTCAGGAAAAAGGCGGTTTCTCTTCTAACCAATCTCGGGCTGCTTTGGAGCAATACGGCACTGTGGAAAAAGCACTGGAACATCTACTGCATAGCAGACGTGAGTCTAGTTTTATGGCATAAATTTTTAGGCTACCTTTTTTTTTTGGGGGGGGGGCACTATTACCCCCTAGCCGTCACTAAAAATATGCCAGCCAATTCACTTTTATTTCACTAGGTGACACACAATTTATTGATTCGCAAAAGGTGTTTAGTTCAGTGTAAGCCGGGGTTATTTATATTTATATTAATTATTTGGTATCATATTTATATTATATATATTTAAATTATTAATTAATTATTTGGTATCATATTTATATTATATATATTTAAATTATTAATTAATTAATTAATTAAATATTATCACCCTTCCCATATAGTTTTCTAAAACTTAACTTTTTTGTTTCAGTAGAAAACAGCGATCTCTTAAAGGAGGTATTTGATTCAGACGACGAATCTGAGCTACCAGCGGGCACGAGCGGGGCTGCCGTCACTTTGGGGGTCTCTGACCCAGTAATGCCCCCTGAAAATTCTGCCACAACTTTGGTCATGAATGGAGGGCCGTCGAACAACACTGCTATTAATCATAATCAAAATAACAATAATAATACTACTACTAATGGAGTCACAAGTACAAGCAGACCCAGATTGCCGGTGGTTGTGGTCAAGGATCCCACCAAGAGCAATAAAGCCTTGAATACTAATGCCTCGGCTGATTCGCTGATGGAGTAAGTCCGGACAGGAGCAATAAAATGAGATTATGGGTGGGACTAAACGGCTGTGGCTATTAAATGGATTATATAGTTGGGACTATAATGGGGATTATAGATTGTTTTGAGATTAATGCCGATATAACAGAGTCATTGAGAGTTTATTTAAGACAGCAATTATTATAGTTTGTATTATTAAAGCCCGGCTCGTACTTGTTTTCGTCCTTGTCCCTGTCGTTTTGTCCTTGAGCAATTCCAAGAAAACTGGTTGGCTAAATGCGACAAAGTTTTGCATGAACAAATAATGTTGTAGTACAAACTAGTGGGTAGTCTAAAAAGTAGGCAGTACTGCTGAGTCAACTTTTCACAGCAGCTGATCAAAATTTGTCCTTGTCCCTGTTCCTATGGCCTTAAGGACAAGTATGAACCGGGCTTAAGAGTGACTGTTTTATCTATAAGCAAAAAGTTTGAGCTGCTGTAGCATATAAAATAGCCTTTAACGACCATTTGTGGTTGCAAGGGTAGTTTGGCAGATGTCTTTTAATTTGCAAAAAATTATAGTAGTACCAGAAAATGTATTTTGCACTTGTTTTTTTCCAGCCCCTCGAATCCGCTCAAGTGTTGCACGCTGTGGGTAGGCAATATTGCACCGGCCATGACAGAAAAAGCCCTGCTGAGTCTCTTTCAAACGTAAGAGATCCGTTTTTTATTAATTTTGTTAATTTATTAATTTATTTATAAATAAAATGGCTGTAACAGTTTGCAATATTACTAGCAAACGCAGATTTTTCTATTTTTTGTCCAGCTGTGTTTGCTGTACTCAGCATTTTTGAGCTTTGAGTATAAGAATCTTCTTTAATCTACTTAAATTTTACGCAACGGATTAAGCTATCTTCTTTGGTTAGTGCATAACTTTGTTTGCGATTAATTTAAAGTAGTGAAACTTCTCAGATAACTAAAACTCTAGATAGTATTCAACGTACGCAATTAAATTTTTGAATTTCAGCATAATATGCAACATAAAAATACATTGCAATTCATAAGAATGAATTTAAATTTAATAATAATTAGCTACTTTTAGATAGGTCATTCATTAGTCTATAACAGAGTTTTCTATTGAAACGTGGACATAAATATCGTGTGTTTAAAATGTTCAATGTGTTCTAGGAGTTTTACTTATAAGAGCTGGAGGTGTAGGTTAGTAAATTCGAGTGCATAGGGTCCAGGGCTATAGGAAGTATTATTGTATGTATGAGGGGGGATGGGGGGCCCCCAAAAAAAATCGAGGAGCGGGGAGGGACGGTCCCCAAAATTTAGGCAGAATTTTTAAAAATGGCCCTTTTTTGCGAAATTTTTTACAAAATTTTGCAAAATTTAGGATATTTTTAGTCGACTCGGGGGGGGGGGGGCGGGGAGGCTCCCCAAAATTTTGACCCCGTTACATGTATGTATGTATATATTGTGTTGTTTCAGTTACGGCCAAATCAAAAGTGTGAACTTAATGCTGGAAAAACGTTGTGCTTTTGTCAACTATTTTGAGGCCAAAAGTGCCGGAGGTGCCATGAAAGAGCTGCAGGTAAACAGACGATATTTTATTGTAATTAACGAATGGCTTAAGCCCGATTCTACTCTGGCATTTGATTCCAATAGAACTGCAATTTTTGCTTGTAGCTTGTGGTTAAGGCAAGTGTGCCTGCAAAAAACATTTGCAAAACAATTTCACAATAGCTGACAAAAGTTTGTCTTTGTCTGTGCCCTTATATTGTCATTATGGACAATTTTAATATGAACTGGGCTTCAGCCTGTTTCGCTGGTGTGAACGCAGTGGTGTGCTACGTTTACGGTTCTTTCTGTATAAATGTACGTAGTAGATATTATTACCCGTAGTTTTCTTTTTATGTACTGGGAGTGAGTGGGATGTTCGAGGAGTGTCTTCCCATGTTAAAAAGACAAACAGGGAAATAAGTTTCTATAAAACGGGGTGTGTTAGTTAGTAAAGCGTGCAAAAATAAATTGTTAACTTATACTATCGATTAGAGTGCATTGCGACTTCTGCCATACCTAGCCCAAACACTGGCGGCTCATCAGTGGAGCAGTGTTGGGATAGTGATTTATTTAGGGGTACTTTTCTAAATAAAACTAAAATGAAAAAACGTTGAGTTTACGATATTTAAAATGGAAAAAAGCTCGATTCATACTTACAGCCGTATGGCCGTTCAGCCTGCAGAATGACGTCATTAGCAGCCTTGAGCCTAGTGCAGCGGATCCGCGCATGTGACGTTTTTCGGCTGAACGGACATACGGATGTAAGTATGAATCGAGCCTTAGATAATAAATGATTCTTTTTCGTTTTAACGTTTATTTTGTTTGCATGCCATTTACTGAACTGTTTGCATTTTGCAAAGATATAAAATGTTTTTATTTTTGCTGTGTTTTTCTTTATGTTTTATGCCTACTTTATTGTTTCAGGGAAAGGACGTATTTGGGCAGAAACTGTTGGTAAAATACCCAGACCGCGCTGTGGGCTCGGGCAGCACTGTTCTCAAAAAGCCAAACACTAACTCAAACTCCAATCAAATGTCAACTTCGACGTTCCAAAATAGTAAGCATAAAGCGTTTTATTGTTTTGTGGAATCAATAGCTTCTATACCAAGAGTACATAATGGGAAGAGTATGACACATGGGTACTAGGGCAAAGCAGTTAATCATTCTAGTTTAAGTTAAAGTAAAAGTAAGCGTCAGGCGGTAATTTTAAGTTAAGCCGAAAATCAATGACATATTATTTAATTGTTTTAAAATAACTTTAATTTAAAGTTGAAGTAAGGGTGTTTTAATTTAAGTTATAGATAAAGTTAGACCCCTAGCTTTTTTAGTTCAAGTTTAAGTTCGCCTTAGTGCATACCAATGAGCTCTAGTGTCCAACTGTATCTTGCAACATACCCATATTGGTGCTGCAAAGTACTCAAATGGGCAGGCACGTTCCTAAATTAAAACGTATCTAAGCGGGCCGCTCAGCCAATCAGATTTTAGCATTTTTTTAGTTCGGCCCACGGTCAAGCTACCGTGTTATCTCACGTTGTTGGCTTAGCTAGAGGGTCTCGTTTGTGTTCGTTTCCTTTTTGGGAACGGTCCGGTTTGGGCACGGTACCAGTTTTGTGGTCAGTTGCAGGACCCATTTGGTACGAATAACCATTGGATACGTGTCTGATTTGGGTCTGTTTTTGGCCACTCATGTACGCCGCATCTGTGGCGCTGCCAAGCTGGCCAATGAAAATAGTGCCATACTCTTCCCATTATGTACTCTTCTTGCCGATTATAGTTTAATTCATTCAAAATATGTTCTCGGAATTGAGTATTAATTTGTTGCTTCATTGGAGGATAGAAAAAGACAGGGGTGTCGTAGGATATGGGCAGTGTTGCAACGTCAACATCTCAGACAGCGATCGAAAATTCTTTGTCGCTGTAGAATTGAGGGGTTGGGTGGGTGACCAGGGGGGGGGGGGCAGATAGTTCGATAATTGATTCCGTAAGCTTGGTTCATACTTGCCCGTAAGATTGTTCCTTTGTCCGTAAGCAAAAAGCTTGATCAGCTGTTGCTTTTTATCTATTTATTTATTTTATAGTTCAATTTTTTATACTTTTTTTATATGTTTATTTTTTGTTTTAGATCGTACAAAGCGTGGTGGTCGGTCATAATGGGAACGAGCGATATTCAATTTTAAACTTTTTATCATAATGACGCTTTGCACTTCGATATTTAATTATTGCATAGTTTGGTTTCATAATGTTAAATTAGTCTGAAGTTTAATTAATATTTCAAAGTTCTTGATTATCATTTTTTTATAGTTTTAAAACTTGAACTAGATGTCATTTAATTTTACTCATGCTGAAATTCTATCGGTTAATCATGATATTGTCTATTTTATCAGGCTTTGGCTGTGTGATTCAGTAATCATTTTTTTCATATTTTATTAGTTTGTTACTCGTTTGTTGCTGCTCCCCAACAATATAATAATGATATGTTGGACACATGCTATGATACGAAATTCATATTTTCAGGTTTTGTTTGGTTTTCATTTTGGCATTATTCGTCTAATTTTCAAGTTGCAATTAGTGTAGGATTTACTAGCTGAAATGCTTTTTAAAGTTTTATAATTAGACCTTTTGTAATTTTATAGTAATATGATTAAGTAGAATAGTTTCTATTTAAAAAAGCGATTGCCTAAACGCCGTTTTGTTTGACTAGTTTTGCCTAAAATAGAAACAAAGAGTCAATCATTTTACAAATTAATTAATTAATTCACTCACTAGTCAATAGTACATACTTACCTATTAATAAGTAATGCTAATTAGGTGTTCTCAAACGGTTTTCGAACATTTAACACTCTTGGGTTTTGTCCTATAACCTTGCACACTGTTGCTGATATTACTAAAGGTCTGTAACCGGTTCATCGATTCAGATTAGCTGAAATTAACGCAGACTTATTAAGACTTCTGAATTATTTTCATGCGTGCATGCGTGCATGCAAAGACTGCAAAAATAAGTGCAATTGCAATCATTGGGATCATTACATATAACGGGTTCAAAATTTTTTTTTTGGGGGGGGGGGCTCTTCGGCTACATTTTGGGGATCATCCCCTCTGATTGCCCAAAATATCGTAAATTTTGCAAAATTCGGTAAAATTTTCGCTAAAAGGCCATTTTTAGTCAATCTTACACACATTTTCGGGTCTATCCCCCCGGCCCTTTGATTTGGGGGGATCACCGCCATTCCCCCCTGATAGATATGATTGCATTTTTTGCATTATCATCAGAATTACTCATGGGTAAAGTTTGACATAACTTATGCTTTGTCACTGAGAAAGGAATGATCAACATTATATATTTTGTGGGTGTATAACTAATTACTCTAATACTGTTTAGGTCAGAAAATTAAGGAGTATCCTCAACTGCAAAACAAAATTTTATAATTTAATTATCATTATCTTATCTGACTGGTATTAAAGTTTACTTGATAATTAAACTTAATCAGTTTAATCTGAATTTGTGAACTGGTCTTAAGTGCTGAGTTGCTCTTTGATTGGACAGCATTTATTGACACTTGTGTTCTATATACATTCATTACTGTTGAAGTTCAAATTTTGATTTGTTTATTTCGCTGCTGTATTTTTTCTGGCTTCTTTTTGTTATTTTGCAGTATTTCTGTTGAAAAGGTAATTATAATCTGTTGGTTTTGTACTTTTTTCCCGAATTGGTTCAAAAATGCTTTTTGTAGATTATTTTTATAAAAGAATGACACTGTTCAACAAAAAATGGTCAATTTCAATAATTCAAAAAATCAAGACTTTTCTGATTTTGGATTAGTTTTAAGATTAAAAACTGAGATTAGTTTAATCTGTCAAATTCTAATCTCAAGTCAGTAATCTATATATGTGTCTAATCCAGCGTCTATATATAGCGGATTGGATGATTACATACATAACTGTTGGCTTTGACTAACTGAATCAATGAATTAATCGATAATACTACTCAATAACATAACTTCAGTATTTAGTATATTTAGTATGGGCAAATTAATTGACTAAATCAATTTGCAATCCGCTAAATTAGTTGTTGGATTAGAAGAGTCTTAGCAGCAAACCCCGTGATTTTGTAATTCACAGTACCAGTTTGCCTTGAGTGCATATGCCAAATGAGTTTTGTGCACCGGACGCCTAGTTCATACGTTTCCGTGAGAGTGTCCGTTTTTCCTGAAGCACGATTTTCGATATACTTATCGTCGTTGGCATAAATATTATTCTGTGTTACGTTCTATAGTATAGTATAGTATATACTGGTTTGCGGATAGCTCTTCACGGATAAGTATGAACTGGTCTAAGAGTAAATAATTAAGGATTTAATATGAATATATTAAGTCCTGTTATGTACTCTTGATGGCTCTCAACTACAAGCATTGTCACTTTGCATTTTTGGATTCGTTTTGGAGTCTGTCTGTATTATACTATTTTTTATTAGTTCGTTAATTGGTTAATTTTAAACTCTCTTTGTTCGCAAGGATGTGTGTTTTGTCTTTAACTGATTTTTTGGTGAAACAATTTTGTGAAATGTGTTAAATAATTTCTAATTTAAAATTCTACTATATATTAGAATGTCCTACTTACGAATTCATGTTTTTGAAAAAAATTTCAGGTTTTAGAAAGATATGAAATTGTAGTGGACTCAAGAGTCAAAAACTATGTGATACCGTTTTAGAAGTACGTCTGAGCTGAAAAAGTGGGATTTTGAATGTAAAAAATCAAGTTTTTTACCAAAGGGTTTATTAAATGTGTGTCTAACTGGTTGGATTGGTGTGCTTTTATATTACTTGGCTTTTTTAGTATTGTTGTGTTTCTATAGCAGTGCTGAAGTAAGCTTTTTGTGTTTTCTAGTTAATAAGTCATACGCGGTATTTTTGTTTCTTGGGGTCTAGCTTTCACCGCAGAAATAGAGCTTTTAGCGTTTTGGTCTACGTTTAAAATTTTTATACTTGTAAATTTAGCTTAACTACAATTTGATTGGCTGATTTTGTATTTCTTCGGTGGATACTAAGCTCGAATGCTGTGTATATGTAGTGTTTTCAAAATTTCATCATTGTGAAAAATGAGAACAGAAATTTTAGTGGTAATTTCGTCTTGAAAAGTTTAGATGGGTTAATTATATAGAATTTTTTCTTGTTTTTGAAAAGGATTTGTTTTCTTATTTTTTTTGCGTATGTGTGCCAAACGAGTTGAAATTTTTTCAATGTTTAGTTGACCTATTAGTAGCACAATTCATGTTGTCATAGAATGGTAATAATTTCTAGTAATGTAGTTGTACTATAAAATCAGAGTTTTTAATTGTAGGATCTCTCAGAAATCCCAGAGTTTTCATCTAGGTTTTTTAAAACGCAATTGTTCCCAATTTTAAGTAAAATTATTAATGAAAAAATGGATTTATGTGCTTTTTACATTAACTAAATTCTTGATATTATATTGATATGAAATCCGTCAATTTATCTTACACACACCCCATCACACTATTTTCTCAAATTTTATATACATACCTAGCTGCGTAAAATTTGATAATTTTGAAATCAACGTTTATTCTTAACACGTGTAATTCATTTTTTAATTTTTTTAATTCATAGGTAATACCCGTTTAGATTTCTTCCATTGATTCAGTATCAAATTATTCGAGAATGAGTGAATAAAAAGGCAGGAATTTTGAGAGATACTGAGGATTTTATTGTTTTAGTTTATGTGCCTGTATCTATATCCTAATTTTTACGCTACCTACGTGTGTTCGAGTCGTGTTTGATTTGAAGAATATTGGATTAGCTTTAAGTTTAATTTGGATTTGTACTGTAATTTGTTCTTCACTGCTGTATTATATTTGTTTTGCTGTTACTTACTGTATTCTGTTGCTGCGGACATATAATTCCCCATACAGTATTTTTAAGATGATTTAATACCAAAACAATGAAAGTGAAAACATATACTTACTTTTAAACTTTTTTATTTATCATTTTCGTACTGAAAAAACACTAAATTGATAAAACTTGATGTTTTAATAATATAACTTCGATTGATATAATTAGAATACATTTGGACTAAATTTAGACGAATACGGATAAGAGATCAATCATACTTGCTGTTCACTTGTCTAAAGTTTTTCCTACTCAATAATAATTACATAGAACTTGTCAAAAACTCTTGAAGGCCAGTGGTGTGGTAGTTTTCAGTTCTGGATGCTGGCAAGCACTTACTTGATTTTACTTGTGGCTGTTTTGTCTGTTTGAACAATAAAAGTTTGTGGTTGGTGAGTTTGTTTTGACTGGCTTGTCGGAATCGCGAGGTTTTTTGGCGGTTTTATTGAATTATCTCGCGCCCGTTCTTGCGCCGTGAAGTGTGCCATGCCGCCGCGTGTGATTAGGCCTTCAAATAAACTGGACGTTCTTAACCAGGGCCCGATTTATCGAAACAAAATGTTCGTCATCGAAAATGTTCGTCATCGAAAATGTTGGTCATCGAAAATGTTCGTCATCAAAAATGTTCATCATCGAAAAAACAAATGTTCGTCATCAAAAAAGTTCGTCATCGAAAAACCAAATGTTCGTCATCGAAAATACATGTTCATTATTGAAAAGACAAATGTTCGTCATCGAAAATTTTGGATTGATCGAAACATTTTCGATGATGAACATTTGTTTTTTCAACGGTGATTTATCAGAAGACAAATGTTCGTCATCGAAAGTTCGTCATCGAAAATGTTCGTCATCGAGAAATTTTTCGATGACGAGCTTTGGTCTTTTAGAACATTATTATGTTCTAAATGACAAAAGCTCGTCATCGAAAATTTTTTCGATGACGAACATTTCAACGGAGCTGGGTACCTCCGTTGAAATTTTCAACTGCGAACATCTATAGGTACATAAGCAGCTGGCAGTAATTTTAATATTAATATAAATAGCCAACCTTATTTATTATTAATTAAATATTAATTTAAATAGCACAACAGCGCAAAATATTAATTTATTATATTATTATAATTATATCATTTATTATATTTTTACAAGACTAGTGCGTCTAGTTTAGACTAGTTTGACAACATACTTAAGTTTCAGGACACTTGAGTGTTAATATTACTGATTTAAAAAAAAATCAGTTAAAATTTACATGTAAAGAGATTTGATCTAACATGGGCTGATTATAGTTAGTCACGAAGGGTCAATTTTAAAAGACGTCTAGCGGACGATAGGAATGACGTACAAACATGACACTTACATCAATCGTCTTGATTTAAGGAGCGCTTTCAAATGAGGGGTCACATGACCTTGTCACGTGAGCATACCCTGAGATTTATATTTCGGGGTAACCTGAAGCGCTATGTAGTCATGTGACCCCTCATTTGAAAGCCCTGCTTGCCAGCAGTCCAATGATGCTGTTCGTTTGTCTGTCCGGCGTTTTAAAGGCCAGTTATGGCGCCTTTAAAGACATGAGGAAAAAGAACACATATCGTAATTTAGTAATTACGATTTAATTATGATAAAAGTGTTCTATGGTGTGAAAACCTTAAAACCCCCATAACTTTTGTTGTGGGGGTCGCAGCCACTTGGGAATTTCACCATTGGAATGGGGAGACAAAGCGCTTTCGATTGATGGGTCACATGACCCCTTTACTGCAAGTTGACGTAGTAATGACCCTGACGCCCGGACAAAAACCGCTATAATTTGGTATATGCTGTTTTATCAGCCATATGAATGGTGAAAATATCATACGCTAGGGGTTTCTGAGATCACTGCGAAGACGAAACCTGCTTATTATCATTATCATTATTATTAGGTCAATATATATATTGTAAATATATATTGTAAATATATATTGTAAATATTGTAAATATATATTGTAAATATTGTAAATATTGTAAATATATATTGTAAATATTGTAAATATATATTGTAAATATATATTGTAAATATATATTGTAAATATATATTGTAAATATATATTGTAAATATATATTGTAAATATATATTGTAAATATATTGTAAATATTGTAAATATATATTGTAAATATATATTGTAAATATATATTGTAAAATATATAAATTGTAAATATATATTGTAAATATATAAAATAATTGTAAATATATTGTAAATATATTGTAAATATATTGTAAATAT
>JASANF010018847.1:0-14383 GCA_030248245.1 Trissonchulus sp. WLG1_4 | reverse complement strand
CGAAAATGACCTGTCAATTCAGAAGAAAATTTGTCCAGAATGCTATTTCAAATATTTTGACGTGTATATCTCCATACCGAAAAATATTGGAAAAAATTCGACAAATTACTGATTTTATTCAACTCAAAAGCAATTTCAGCAAGTAAGCCAGCGCATCAAAGATTTTCAAGGTTTTGCAAACAGTAGATAAGGAAAATTTCATTAGCCGCAATTAAAAAATATAACAATTTCAATGGCGTTTGTGCAAAAGAATCGAACTAGAAGCATTTTTGAAGCATTGTATGAATAAATGCAGTGTGAATACAAACTTAATTCTTTTCGGCTATTGGATTACACCATTACTCGTATGGCATTTTTGTACAAAATTTTGCACAATTATAGCCTTAAGATCTGCGCAGTTGAACAATTTTTATTTTTTTAAAAGAAAAGATAAAAATATTTTATATGTTTTTTATTGCTCCGAATTTGACTTCCCAAACACAAATTGACAAACACCAAATCCTAAGTTCTAACTAAAACAGTACAGAAGCCAAATTTTTAAATATAAAGCATGATTATTTTCGACAAACGATAACCCTGCTCAAACGTTGCGTATAGTCACCATACGCAACGTTTGAGCAGGGTTATCGTTTGCCGAAATTTCACTCACATTCGGGCGTCGGGGAGTCATGTGGCATATTCACGTGATCTGAAACTTTGCTGATAGTGTTCTTTTGTATGATACTACATATTCATATAGTAAAGTTCACTTTTGTCAATTTTTTTTTAGGCCTTCAGGTAACCACCGATTTCCATAGCTCGTTAAAAAGGTTTTTAACATGTGGGATGATAATTTTTTCTTACTTTCGTTTAGATTTTGAGTTATAATGGTTTTTAACTTTTCATACAAATTTAACAATAAATATTCTTGTTTTTAAAGTTCACTTATTAAAAAATAAAACGTAGTCAATTTCTTCTACTTTTTGTCTATATTGTGTCAAAATTTCACGTCTCCAACTGTAATCACGCGCATGCGCCATATCATCAGCGCCTCCACTCGCGTGGCTCCAACTTTTTGCCTGCATAAGCTCTCACAACCGGCGTATCAGGAAGTTCTTCCAACTGCTCCTGAAGAATCGGTTTGATACTTTGCCTGCAGACGTTTGCAATCCTTAATCCCGAATGGTCGCTGCTCAAAGCAGCAATGATTGATTAAGGACTAAAGGTCGCTCAGTCAACGCGCAAACGTCCCACGCCCCACTGGCTAACGGAGAGTGTGCTCCTTTGTTTCGGCTTGCTGTCAGCCGCTTAACCCCACCTTGTGTTGAAAGAAAGAGGATGCCCCAATTTAGAATGAATGAAAGAGATGGAGGCGCCGGGAATCGAACCCGGGCCACCTGCTTCGAAGTCAGGCATGCTAACCACTACACCACAGCCCCCAAGTCTTCATAGGCCCTAATTCTCATTTACAACAGGGTCCCCCTTCAAACTCGTTGCGACCCTGCAACGATATCGGGCGATCCTCATGCTCCCGGGGCGAACCCGATGCCTCAAGGGCGGAGCACATTCACACGTAGGCCTCCAAGCCTACTTCAGTCACACCACACTCAGGGTTTCCTGGCTTACCCGCAACCACAGGGTTTCTCGATTGACCCAGAACGATTCCCAACCAATACCGAGGGTTTTGACCGGCTCACCCTTAACCGAAACCGAGGGTTTTCTTTTGCGGCTCACCCTAAACCGAAACCGAGGGTTTTCTCCGGTTCACCCCTAACCGAAACCGAGGGTTTCGGATTACCCTTAACCCAGGGACCACACCATAAAGAAACTATGGACACAGTCACACTGCACACTGCACGAGTACCGTAAGGGTTGAAGTGCCAACCGTCAACCCAGGGGCATGGGGCTCCTAACCCACCTCCGAAGACGGTTCGGGGATAAGGCTGTCCTGAGGACCCGGCCCTATCCTCTCCGTCCTATGTCACGGTCGCCACTATGTTGAAAGAAAGAGGATGCCCCTAATTTAGAAAGAATGAAAAGATGGAGGCGCCGGGAATCGAACCCGGGCCACCTGCTTCGAAGTCAGGGCATGCTAACCACTACACCACAGCCCCCGAGTCTTATAGGCCCCTAATCTCCATTTACAACACTTGACGGCCTTACGATTATTTTTTGCTGGATGTAAACTGCCAAGTATTAATAATAGCCTTGTAGGTTACAGAATATTGACACTCAAATTTTGTTAAAATTACCCACGTACAGTGTACCAAAAAGGTGCCAAAAGCGTATGGAAATTTTGTTTAAACAAGGCTGCTGCAGCAGTAATAAAAAAAGTTGCCCCTAAAAAGGGACAGGGTTCCTCCCCGGAGATGTTCATTATATCAAGAGTACTAACATAGGAAAGAGTATGACAATGACATCCTTCCCTATTTTAGCCAATCGGCCGTAACAATGCCTTTATGCCTTGATTTTTTTTTGGGGGGGGGGGGGCGGCACTGGCACCCCCTCCTCAAAATCTCCAAATTCACTGACATGATTCCGGTGGAGAAAAACCTACCTCAAACCAAGGAAGTGTCATTAATTCAGGAATCCAGTACATGTCTTGATATCTGGGGGGTGGTTGGTACTTGGTACCCCCTGCATGAAAAAAAGGCGTAAAAGGGCTATTTTGGTTGGAGCATTGTTCCAGTATGCTGATTAGCTAGAATAGGGGAGGAGTGTAATTTACTCTTGCCTATTATATACTCTTGATGACCATCAAGAGGAAAGGGATAGGATTGTACTTACGGTCACACGGCGGCAACACTTGTATCTGGTAACCGCGGACAGTGTAACCGTTTTTTTCTTAACGGCTAGTGTAAACGATTAATCTTAACGGAGACGGCAACCGGTTACACTGTCCCTTTTTCTACTTAGTGTAACCGTTAAGATAAACTAAATCGTTATGATGTGATATAAATTATGACACGGTCAGTAGGTATCGCAGTTACCTAGATTGGTCTGCATACCTGACCCATGCACATCGATTAAAATCAAGGCACATCGCAATTTTTCCGGTGTGCAGCGGATTACACAGGCAGCGGCTGAGTTTTACGCAGTTGCTTTGAGTCTAGCGCAGAGTTCGACGCCGGGCGGATTTTTGTTGTATTCGTCTGCTGTTGCTTCGAGTCTAGGTTTGTGTTGCCTATTGTCAGTTTGTCCGCTGTTGCTTTGAGTCTAGGGGCCTATCCAAAATTGGATTTAACGGCATTAGATTTAAATTAATTTGCTAATAACACAGCACTAAATGAAAATAGCCGGCTGAAATTTTGCCGTACACGGCTTACATACAATATCTCGGTGTGTGCAAAGTTCCAATAAATTGCGTACTGACGCTGCGTTATGAACGAAATAAATTTAAATCTAATCCAATAAATCCAATTTTCGGATAAGACCTAGAATGCACAGAGGGGGTAGGGGAGGGTATCCACCCTCTTCTGAGGGGGGTCGGCAACCCCCCCCCCCCCCTCAGACATCCGGCACCACCCCCCTCAAACCCCCCAACCCCCCCTGATAGCCAAGAAAGTGCCCCAATAATGCGTAAACGTTGAAAAATTGTCGCTGTCACCGAAAAATGGCCATAACTGCGGACCACCCCCCCTTCCGCCAGGGGTCGGGGACCCCCAGTCGCCGATTTACGCCGTGCATTTCTGTATAATACCCTAGGTTCGTGTTGTCTGTAGTCAAAGTTCGTGTTTGTCCGCTGTTGCTTTGAGTTTAGGTTTGTTTGTTGCTAAACCCCACTACACCAAAGTGCAACCTGAGACTGCCCGAAGCATTTTATTTCCATCCTGATCAGATCGCACTTTAAGCCTATGCAGTATGAACCCTTAAGTGCTGGCAAAGTGGTAAGTGGCATTGTCTGTCCGTCCGCTGTTGTCTTGAGTCTAGGTTAGCGTTGACTGTACTCTGTCGTCAAAGTATGTGTTTGTCCGCTGTTGATTTGAGTCTAGGTTAGGATGCCCATAGTCTGTCCGTCCGCTGTTGCTTTGAGTCTACAGTCCCGGCCATAACTAGAGTTCCCTTTTTTCGCGAATGCGAAGGCTTTTTCTTCGTGCCTTCGCGAAGCTTTCCCGGTCATGAGTAGTGTCGTTTCTTCGCATTTCGTCGCAGGTCAAAAAATTAGCCCGCTTAAACACATAGGCGTAACTATGCGTAGCGTACGCATTTCACGCATATGTACGTAGACTTAGCATTAGCTTACTAGCTGTTAACATTTTAGCATTAGCTTCGCGATAATTTAATTTTATCAAACTCGCGAACGGCTTTCACGTCTTCGCCTTCGCGAAGACGAAGGGACACTATTTCTGGCCGGGACTGTAGGTTTGCGTTGTCTGTTGTCAAAGTTTGTGTTTGTCCGCTGTTGCTTTGAGTCAGGTTAGGTTGCCTACAGTCTGTCCACCCGCTGTTGCTTTGAGTTTAGGTTTGTTTGTTGCTAAACCCCACTACACCAAAGTGCAACCTGAGACTGCCCGAAGCATTTTATTTCCATCCTGATCAGATCGCACTTTAAGCCTATGCAGTATGCACCCTTAGTGCTGGCAAGTGGTAACTTGTACATCAGTTACGTCAAGTCCCCGCCTCTGTATGTCTGTACAAATGCCCTACACATGCAACATGACACCAGACACACCCTGTTCCGGTAAATATATTCCCCAAGCATGGAAATACTGTCAGCTTGTGTGACCCGCCCTGAAACAATAGGTACTTAATATTTGATTCTACCTGCATATATACCTACCCAGATCCAAAACCTATTTATTCTATGTCGAATCAATCATTTGCCCTGAAAAGGGCATTTGGGGTACTGGCCGGCGGCTGCTTGGCTGATTCTAGCCGTTTGCATGTCCTGGCATCGTCCTGTTTCCACCAAGCGCGTATTCCATCGGAGAGGGCATTTGCTGCGCGTTGGTTGACTGCGTGAGTTAGGTGACGACCGCCTGCCAGCTCTGGCACAATGCACACTGAACTGAATTAGATCTAACGCCAGACGAACACCAATTTGCATATTAGTAGTTCCTGTCTGATCCTTAGCCAATTCAAAACAGCACAATCGAAAAGGCCCGCCCATGACTGCAAAACGATTGGTCGAAGAATTTTTCTCATTTGCATATCAATGCTCATTGCCCACTTATATCATCCAATGTCAATTTTCTGTGTTGAAAAAATCTGGAACAGGGGGCAACACAAGTACAAAATGAAGAAATTCGTAAACAACTGATTGTTTAATCAAATTTTTAGGAAAAAGTTAATTGTTTTGCTTTTGTTTATTTTCAGGTTTTTAGGTTGGCTAACTGCGACCCATCTTAGCCGTTTTTATGCTCAATTTTAGTTTGAATTGTAACGGCACCCCCTATGTGGGAAAAATAGAGCAGGTAGTCTGGGGGCTAGGATTACACACAAATCATAGGCTGGGCTGCGCAAATGTTTACGTATTTCTGTTATCGGAGTAAAATCCGATAACAAAAGTTCCTTCTTTGGAAGGAACAATAAGAGAAGGAACAATAACAACTGTTGACATTTCATTAAATTACAAACAAGAAGTAGCATTGTTATGCAAGGCTGCGCACCATTAAGGTCACACCAAAACCAAATTTAGTCGAAATAAAAGTCGTTCCGTTAGGCCTGTCATCACAGATGTACATGGTTGGGTCTGGGGGGGGCAAGCCCCTCCCCAGATTTGAGAAACCGGGACAAGCCCCCTCCCCTCAGACTTTACCCACCGGGACAAGCCCCCTCCCTGATGTTGAAAGAAAGGTGCTCGAACACTAAATTCCTGCGTTAAACGCTCGAGTTCCTCTTGGTTTAAACCAAATTTCTGATACGAACCCTTTTATTTCGATCGGTTTCTTTCTAGACTTACTCATGTTACTGAAAAACTTGTAAATAGACGGCGCAAAATCAGGTGAAAAGCCTGGCAGTAATTAGAAAAAGGTACCAGTAATAGTTGGCACAATTGGTAAAAAAGGCAGTTAAATGCAGTGTACATTGTCTAGTGCAGTGCAGATATGTAAAGAAAACAGACACTTCTGGTAAGGTTTCAAACATAAAGCCAGGCTAAAGGCAAGTCAACTGGGCTAACGGCTAGACGGATAAGACAGTGCAGTCAGCATAGCTTTTAAAACTAGGTCGGCCGACAACAAAAGCCAAAACCGGGTGCGCCATTTTACTGTAACTTGAGCCGAAAATATTCTTCTTTAATCTTACGGTAGTGCTCTTATAAGCGTAATCGAAACAAAAACATAATATGCATCTCACATCATAGTGCAGAAACGTGGCGGCTGCCGAACCCTAGAGGAGAAGACACGCCAACTGTAGGGCTGCACCGCCGTTAGAGAGTTGACATACTAACCCACTCGCTTGTCGATTTGCTCACAATTACGTTGTTAACTTAAGGTTTGTAGCACCTATGCCAAGACCTGGTACTGACCTACTACCTCGCAGCCAAATTGCCAAGGGGTGCCTCAGTCTCCAAACGTGACGCCTGGGAACTTGCCTGCTTGCCTGGCTTCAGTCCGCCTATAAACCAATTTCCGGCTACATCTGGTTTTAGTATGGTTAGAAACCAGATAGTTTTATTGCGGTATCTGTTTCACTGTTTTGCTAAGTATCTCTAGTTTGAGTTTCATCCAGTCATTTCATTAAGTGAAAGCATAACTGCCTGAAATAATTTATTTCTATTTAAATTTCATACATATGAGAATAAACCGTACAATTGGAAGTCAGGATTGAGTTCCTCAGTACCCCCAGAGTGTCATGTACGTAACTACCAACTAACCTACAATTTGTACCTATACCTTTTGGTTTTTTGTGTGTTATTTACTATGTTGTGTCGGACTGCCATTTTTGCAGCCACCACGTTTTTGCACCATGCTGTGAGACGCATATTATTTTCTGGTTTCGGTGATGCCTATAAAAGCACTACCGTAAGATTAAAGGAAAGTATACTTGGCTCAAATTGTAATAAATCCACACCGTTTTGTTCGTGTCGTTATGGCCACAGTTGTACTGTTAAGACAGCATTAATGTTTGCTTGTATAAAACTAGTTTTGGCACCGCGAAAACAAAAAAAACAAAAATGAAAACATATTACATATATTTGAACTAATTTTGAATGTCAAACATTAAAAAAAATCCGCTTGGAAGTTTTTTCAAATGGCGGCCACAAATTTTGGTTATGTCAAAATGAAATTAAGCATTGTGGCCAAGCTGTCATTTTAAATTCTAAAACAAATCCTGGGCGTATATAATTTTTCCTGTTGAGCCACAGCCCAACAGGTCTTTAATTTTGATTTTGAATCATCTTAATATGAGTTATTTTAATTTTTGATTTTGCTGCTAACGTTAAACTGGTCAAGTGCGGAGTTAAGTCCGGGTCATTTGCTGAATTAGAAGCTGATGTACACTATGTAAGTGTACTAAAACTTATTCGATAAGGCGTTCGTCTTCATAATTTTTGAAACTTTGCTAATGAAATGTTAACTACATACATAACAGCTCGTGCAACAAAAACTTCTGAAAGTTTTGCAGTCTGACTAGCTGTAAGAGATTTAAACATGCATCAACAGTTACTTATTAGCTGCCTCAAAAGGTTTAAAATGGCTTCTGGCAATGTACTTGATGATGCAAATGAAAACTTGATGCTTATTGAATGTTTTTGCCAAGAATTGGGCTTGTTTATTTGCCACCAGAGTAGCGACAGGAACTTACATTTGATTTGCCTAGCAAATTGCACGTCATAATGCGCATTTGTTGGGCGATTGGGGTAATTGGGTGTGTGCGTGTGTATGATTGTGTGTAATTTTAGTGCTGTGTGTGAGTTGACACAAGCGGCCAGCCAGCTAGCTTCCGTTGTCGGTGCTAGCATTTTTGGGTTACTGTAGGTCCAAAATGAGGAGTTATTTTATATTTTGTTTTCGAAAGTATTAAACATTTTATTTTTTATAACATTTTTCGTGCCAAAAAATTTTTAATTTTAAATTTATAGAAAATGTTTTTAAGAGAAGCTTCTAAACAGTGCAAAGTTCCATCCAAAAAAGTGAAAAGAAAGTTAGCGGTAGCTTTAACAATATTCAAAAATGACTTTTTAGCTAGAAAGTTTGAATCGCTTTATGGTCAAACCGTTATGTTGCTACATACCTAAAATGCTCAAATACGCGTTAATTGCACTAATCACTTAATAACGGTTTTAATTACATATTTATACAGCTAACCGAAACGGAATCAAATTTCTCGTACAGGCTGAATCCCGATTCATGCTTTTTTCTTCGCCGCTTTTTGGCGGTGGATGCTTCTGGCATCATATCCGTCGGCCTTCGCAAAAAAGCCGAAGGATACGGCCCGAGCTGGGTCGTCGGAAACGACAGTAATGTCTTGGTTGCCAAGGAGTAACGCCCGTTGCCGACCATATGCGGACAATGTATGACCATATTCTCGGCTGTTTTTGGTTGTTCATCGCATTTTGGGCACAATGGTGACTGTTCGTTCAGATTGAGTCGATGGCGGTAGTGCCCAAGGGTGCCTTCTGTTTTTGTACTGCGGATTCGAAATCAGTGCAGATCTTTACAGTCATAAGCTGCTTGATCCACCCCGGTTCTTCAGTGACAAACTTCAGTGCAGCTACCAGAGAGCGCTGGATAAAGCTCTGCACTATAACTTAAACAAATACCGCCAGCCGGTAGCGATATTTCGTGTGTTACATTTAGTGCAGTTTCGCGGATTACCACCCAGCACCCGTCGATCGTCGTCGACTCTTGTGCAGAGCCATGTCAAGCTTTCGAGGTCTGATTTGATAAAGCACTTAAGTAGTATTAGGCGTCCTATTGGGAAAACAAGCCCTCATACTTTTTGAAAGTGAGGGATTGCACACGCCAGTACACTACCATCAGCAACAACAAATTTTAAGTAAATCGAAAAATTGTTTGTATTTACTGATACTAAATATAGCTACAAACGCGCCCAAAATTAAATTATTTTCGACAACTTTTAGAGATCAACAACTTAGGATTTGTAGTCCTCCCAATAATTCAGATGGGTGTGACAATAATTAAGTAAAATGTAATTATCAGTAGGTATTTTAGAAACTAAAACTGATTTGCTGGGAACAAAATTTTGTAACAAAACCTGGGGGCTGATACCATATTATATGACTGTGCTACAACAAAATCGATGCTGTGGTTATGTAAATACTTTTTACAAAATGTTAATTACTACTAAAAAGACGATTTCGGCGAGAACTTTCCACACAGATAACAGTTATTTATATAACGGTTCTCTACCACAATTACCTTTATTGTGTTCCTGTCTGCGTTTATTTTTTGCCTAAAAACTTGAAGTTTTTCAACTGCGTTAAATGTCAAAGCATAAATTTGACGTTAATTTCTAAACTCTGAACCGTAGATTTCAAACCTGCAGTAAAATTGGGCAAAGAACGTGTAGGATGCTTTTATTTTATAATTATAACTTTAAATATATTCAAATTTTGGTAGAAGTGGAAAACTCAATACTCATTTGCGGAAAACGTTATAATCAGACAAATTAGTTGCAAAGTATAAATTTGGCTCTAATTGAAATGTGTGCAATAATTGCTACCAGCATAATGCAACAGCTATTATGTTTGAGTTAAAAAGATCTTATCTATACCGCAGCCGGTTTTGGAGTCAATCATTACTTTCAAAAATCGATGTTCCATTTTTAAATGCATGTTGACCTTTCCTGATCCAGACGGTCCAAAGTTTCTGACAGAAACTGGAGAGAACCGCAGTGCTACAATAGATAAATAAAACATTTATACCTATTCAAGACTATGTGGAAACAACCTATGCCTAAATATTCTTCATAATTTTACTTTTTTATTGCCAAAGTTACTTTATGGTAAACAAGGGATGTTAATCTCATACATTAATACTAGTTTTTAGTTATGACAAACGTGGCTGTTAAAACATTGAGTGATGAACAAACTTTCATGAAAACCCAAAAATATAGCGTCCGAGACCATAATCGACTGTGGCGTTACATTTTATCTGTCGTCAAAATTGATAAGAAGAGTCCGATACTGCTTCACAAAACTTAAATAAAGTCCTAATTGTTAAAAACACGGTATTACATCGTTGTCTAACGAACGTCAGATTAGAATGTGCTGGAAACTGGAGTATAATTTTATCAATTTTCTAAAATCGGCTTAGGGAGTACATGAGCAACAGCTCCAAGCTGTGTTTCAAAGCCATTTTGGAGTCAATCATTACTTTCAAAAATCGATGTTCCATTTTTAAATGCATGTTGACCTTTCCTGATCCAGTCAGTCCAAAGTTTCTGACAGAAACTGGAGAGAACCGCAGTGCTACAATAGATAAATAAAACATTTATACCTATTCAAGACTATGTGGAAACAACCTATGCCTAAATATTTTTCATAATTTTACTTTTTTATTGCCAAAGTTACTTTATGGTAAACAAGGGATGTTGATCTCATACATTAATACTAGTTTTTAGTTATGACAAACGTGGCTGTTAAAACATTGAGTGATGAACAAACTTTCATGAAAACCCAAAAATATAGCGTCCGAGACCATAATCGACTGTGGCGTTACATTTTATTTGTCGTCAAAATTGATAAGAAGAGTCCGATACTGCTTCACAAAACTTAAATAAAGTCCTAATTGTTAAAAACACCGTATTACATCGTTGTCTAACGAACGTCAGATTAGAGTGTGCTGAAAACTGGAGTATAATTTTATCAATTTTCTAAAATCGGCTTAGGGAGTACATGAGCAACAGCTCCAAGCTGTGTTTCAAAGCCATTTTGGAGTCGATCATTATTTTCAAAAATCGATGTTCCATTTTTAAATGAATGTCGACCTTTCCTGATCCATACGGTCCAACGTTTTTGACAGAAACTGGGGAGAACCGCAGTGCTACAATAGATAAACAAAATATTTATACCTATTTAAAACATGTGGAAACAACCTATGCTTAAATATTCTTCATAAATTTACTTTTTTATTGCTAAAGTTACTTTATGGTATACAAGGGATGTTGATCTCATATATTTATATTAGTTTTTAGTTATGACAAACGTGGCTGTTAAAACTTGTGAGGAACAAACTTTCAAGAACACTCAAAAATATAGCGTCCGAGACCATAATTGACTGTGGCGTTGCATTTTAGCTGTCGTCAAAATTAATAAGAAGAGACCGATACTGCTTGACAAAACTTAAATAAAGTCCTACTTTTTATAAACATGGTATTACATCGTCTGTGTTGTCTAACGAACGTTATATTAAAGTGTGCTGAAAACTGGAGTATAATTTTCTCAATTTTCTAGAATCGGCTTAGAGAGTACATGAGCAACAGCTCCAAGCTGCGTTTTAAATCCAGAAATTTCGCGTCCAGCATTTTGATATTATAAGATTGAGTTTCCTGCAATTATATGAAACAATTAAATTTGATAAAATCGGCAGTATTCATTCAACTTTTACTACAATTTTTAATTCAAATTCTTGACTTGATGTGAAAAAAAGTTCCCAGAAATTTAAAGTTGCATGAGTCTGGGGCCTAGAAATTATAAAAAATTGAATAATAAGAAAAATATAATTCTATAAATTAGACAAAATTGGATAATTTTTTCATTTTTAGGGCAAATTTGATCCATTGGAAACTTATTAGAAATGATTTCCGGCCAAGCCACGGAAACTACCGAGACCTAGGGTGGATTTCACCACCGTGGTTTTTAAAAACTATGGTTTTACGTACGTTTGCGTATATTTTGCACATAATTTTATTACAAGATATTGCCTGATGATATGCAACATTTCTTTAAAATTTTGTGTAATGAAATTATGTGCAAATCACATAAAAACTTACGTAAAACTATAGTTTTTAAAAATCACCGTGGTAAACAAATTTGCTCTAAATAGCTGTCAAAATACGCCAAATATGAGCAAAAAGCGAAACTGATATCGCACTGTAGCTTCTGTTGAAAACATGTACCCATTTAAGCAAAAATAAACGCAGACAGGAACACAATTGAGGTCGTTGTGGTGGGAACCGTTATATAAATAACTGTTATCTATGTGGAAAGTTCCCGCCGAATTTGTATTGTCAGCAGTATTTAACATTTTGTGAAAAATATTTACATAACCAGCAGTATCAATTTTGTTCTGCATGTTATTTAATGCTGTCACTCAAAATTGCAGCCAGATAATTGGCTGCTGTAAAGTGACCGCCTGCTGGACTGAGTACTAGTGTAAATAGGCAGTAAGTAAGTAGTGCTGTACAGTAAAAGTGCAGATTGATCATGGCTATGTTGTGATGATTCAAATACAACAATTTTACTTCCATTAGAAAAAATTTTAGCAAAAATTGAGTAAGTGCAGATATATAACCGTTTATTTTTGCAAACAAAAGTCAATTTCATGAAGTTTTTTTTCTAAATTCAGATTTTTTCTGGGATACATTCTTATCACTCAAAAAAAGTTAATCATAGTTATCTACTGTTTCTATCAAATTCCACTGATGCGTCAATTTCGGCATTTTATCTGAAACTATGTAAAGTAATAAGTAAGTTTTCAATAAAATTACACATAAGATCAGCTACAAAAAATCAAAAAAACTTCAAGTATACATATTGTGAAAAATAAAAATTTAAAAGTACAAACAACCTTTGAAAGTTTAGAAATGAAATGATTGCGTTATGGTTTTAGTATTATATGATGGGCATAAGGTTACAAAACTTGTTAATTCCCGTCTATTTGGAGCCGTTTATGGTCGGCATGCCTTTGTATATTGTCTGGGCCAGTTTACCACGTTTTGAATGACAACAGTCAGGAATTTTGAGTGAACTCATTAATATTTTTCCTTTTGTTCTAGTGCAGTCATATATATCAGCCCTCCTGTTTTCTTACAAAATTCTGTTTTTTTACAAAATAGTCAAGTAATGTAGCACTGTGGCTGAGTGCTAGTTCAAAAAGTCAAAGTTTACTTACGGCCCCTACAAACCAACTTTAGGCTATTCTATAGCACGTGCACAGTTGGCCTTAGTTTAAAGTCAGCGAAAAGCCACTCCTATAATATGTACGTGCACAGTTGGACTGTACTACGAAATAGGTGAATACCATCTCCTATAGCACGTGCACATTTCAACATTTAGGAAATCTTCTTGGTTTTCAACAAAGTTTTGTCATTACTTTGATAAATAAACCATGCCATTTACAACCTTTTGCCTTTATCTATTTTTATTAACTTTTGACGTTTTGTTGTGTTTGACATTGGGTGTTTGCCGCCCTCGTATCTGCAAGAAATGCTGCAAAATGCGAAGTCTGAAGAACGGGAGTGCTGTCACTGGTGGTCACGGTTAACAGTGCTTCTTCGGTAATTATGATAGGCGTGGACGCCCTTAGACTAACTGCCGCTGAACATTGCTCTTTTGATGCTGGTCACAGGAGATGTCTATGAGCAAAACCAAACAAAAATTAGTGATCGGTTTGCTCTCTGGTCGGTTTTTTTAAAGGTTTCAACCAAACAGGTGTTAAATAAATTTGTAAAAATAGTTCAATAATAGTTATGTCAAAAGTTAATAATAATAAATAAAAACAAAAGCTTGTAAATGGCATGGTTTATTATCAAAGTAATGACAAAACTTTGTTAAAAACCGACACGATTTCTTAAATATGCGTGCGTGAACTGTGCACGTGCTATAGAAGATGGTATTCGCCTATTTCGTAGTACAGTCCAACTGTGCACGTATTATAGGAGTGGCTTTTCGCTGACTTTAAATTAAGGCCAACTGTGCACATGGTATAGAATAGCTTAATTTTAGTTTCTAAAATACCTACTGATTGTTACATTTTACTTGGAGAATTATTGTCACACCCATCTGAATTATTAGGACGAATACAAGCTGTTGGTCTCTAAAAGTTGCCAAAAATAATTTCATTTTGGGTACGTATGTAGCTATGTTTGGTATCAGTAAATACATACACTTAAATTTTCGATTTACTTAATTTTGTTGTCGTTGGTGGTGGTGTACTAGCGTCTGTTTAGAAACACAAACCCTCACTTTCGAAAAGTATGAGGGTTTGTATTCCCAAACATTCGCCTAATACTACTCACTTGACTTTCATAATTCGGTTCATACTTCGCTATTAAGAGCGTTATTCCGCAAGCAGTTACTCTACAAAAATTAGTCAATCCCACAGGTGGATCTGTGGTGTGTGGACGAGACTAGACGCAAATGTACATGCATAACAGAACTGCATCTACCACAGTGTACTCTACTGGTATACGGACTATCTCTCAGTGTACTCTACTGGTATACGGACTATCTCTTCAGGACGGACACAGATAGATTAAGTAAGCATAAGGGTCC
>JASANF010018846.1:0-21614 GCA_030248245.1 Trissonchulus sp. WLG1_4 | reverse complement strand
ATTAAATGGAACTCAAACACATCAGCAAGGCCCGGTTTCATAAACATTGAAACGGGATTCATTACTATCACCAACACTGATGCAACATAGAAAACGCGGTATAACTTTGTGTTTACACAATATTTCCGCTAGAAATTTTATTGACAGGTCGCCAATAGGTATGTGACATAACATGTGGTCAAAATTTTATGAAAGTGGCCTCATCCAGTAAAAAATATAGCTAACTTGAAGTCATTCATTAGTTGCAAATTAGTGCATTTTTCAAGTCACTAATATTTACCAATATATGGAACTAATGGTAAAAATTTATAAAATTAATGAATACTAAATAGTTATTACGGTATTGTCTGTAAGTTAGCTAAAGACTTACAATAATTCCAGTTATCAGATGCTCTTAAAATTCACAAGTTGCTGTAAGGTAAAGTCCTTGCTGCTTTAACGCCATAGAAACTAGGTTAGATAATCAGTATATTTTCATGTGTTTTAGTAACGACGAATGAATACATTCATTATGAGTCGAGCCATTACACTTAAAGTATAATATTAGTCCCAGTATGAATAACATTGATTCCTATTCAGTCAAATATGAGAACAATGTTTTAGTCCTTACAGAACCATACTCAAACAAGAATATGGGCTCAGGGTCTTAAAGCAAGAAAGTTTGACACAATAAAGGCTTCAAAAAATAAATGACACGAAAGCCAAGTTATTACCTACATGTGAATTATATCCTGTAAATCTACTGAAAGTTTTCAAGATAGTGATTAATGAGTTGTTTTTACATACACTTTTTATACAGTTATGCATTTTTGCATAATTTATAGCAGTAGACCGAGGTACAGGAAACTCTTAGAATAGACTGCATAGTATTTGATAGACAGAGTTTTCTGATGATGCTTTTTTTCTTTAGCGTCAATTTAGACAATAAACGTAAATATTAGATGTTTAGCCTTTACTATACCCAAATTTCAACTGTCTAAAAGTATGAACTAAATCAACCAATGAATGAATAACAAAGGATTATTTCGACTTTTTAATTTCTAATTTTCTAAAATAGGAATTTAACTTACATCCATAAGAAGGCTTTATTTCTTATTTATTTTTTGTACTACAGAGACCCAGGCCTAACCAAACCAAAACAAAAAACATATTTACATTCTTGACTAGTCTTGTGGAGTTTTGTCTTATCGTATTGAGGTCGGTATGATTTGCATTTGCAGCTTTTGGTTAGAAGCTAATGTTGAATTTAGTTGGGTTACAAAATACATATTTACCTGTCTGTCTGTACGTACTTTTTTGCCAATACCTAATTAAAAAAGCTTATCTGTATTAAAAAGCATGTTTGTCGGGTAAATGCAATACGGCTGGAATAATACCTCGCGATTCGAGCTATTTTCATCCGTTATTTCAATCCCAGTGGTTTTTTTCCGCAAGTAAAACATAGATCGAGTTTCAAGGTTTGTTGACACAGGAATTTCCCATTTTCTGCCGCAGAGTTTCTCTTGTTCCAGTTAACAACTAATCGTCACAAACATTTAAGCTACTTTCAGACTCTGCTGAAATTCTGTCGCTATACTGTGATTGTGTGTAATTTGTTTTTTTATATCTGCCCATAAGGTGGTCGAGCACAGGGTGGTGCACAGATTCACCTCTTCCTTGTTTTGAAACTATACCAGGCTACGAGTATAGCTCCAAAACAAGGGTATACTAACTACATACGGTGTGTGAGTGTAGCATATGCTTTTAAATTAAATTTAGGGCAAAGGTTGGGGCCTCACTTCCGGTCCCGAAGGATACAGTCGTGAGTACCCCGGTTGAATATTTTACCGTATTTCCTCGAATAGAACCCCAGGGCTTTTATTTTTTCGTGAGAATTCAAATGGGGGTTCTATTCAAGGCAGGGCTTCTATTCAAGGCAGAGGCTTTATTTTTTAGTGAAGATTCAGATGGGGGCTTTATTCAAGGCAGGGGCTTTATTTTTTGAAGTTTAAAAAAGGGGTGAAATGTCAGTTGTAAATTATGAAAATTTCGGAATCTGTTCCAAATGAGTCGCCACGCCACCCACAAAAATTTGTGTAGGTACTAAGCCGACTTAAAAATAGTCAGTTGTCATCCTACCAACAGAGCCCAGTCACCCAATGGCTGTTACTACGAGCAGTTCTTGAGGCCTCATTGGCCCCATACCCTCATTTGTGGCGGGGGTCCTCCAACGTTTGAGACCAATGCCTTCATTCGTGGGGGTACCCCCACAGCTGAGGGCTATGCCTTCATTCGTGTAGGAAGGTACCCCCCCACAGTTGTGGCCTTTTTTCGGGAGATACTGGTCGCAGCATGTCCACGCTGCTAGGCCACAAACGTGTACAGTGTCACACTCTTGTGATTATGTACTCTTGGTACGTAATCGTCGCGCAGTTTTCAGACTCATTCAGACTCGATTAAAAATGAAAAACCAAGTACTAAGTAGTAGGTACTGACAAAAAATTTTGGTGCGTGCCGCGCCTAATTTTACCGATACAGTAAAATAATACTTTATTGTGATCATGTCGAATTATGTGCGCTCGTCAACAGAAGTGTTTGTTTATCATAATATATTAAATTATTTAATATTGAAATTGACGATAGACGATGGGTTTCAATGATTGAAACAAATACATACATAGGTAATAAAACAACCCTGCATGATATGAACATGGAGGGTTCAAAAATCGGAGTAAACCGCCGAGGCTCTAAATCAACTCACGATCAATAAAGCTAAACTTCCACGCACATAATATAGCTATAATAGCACATACTGACTCATTTTGACCAAAAGCAGTCGTAAACAGATATTTCCTGCAGGCTTATCTAGCGCTTGTACATTGTACGTACGTACACTGGGGCTCTATTCGAGGACGTTTTGATTACAACCCCTGGGGTTCTATTCGAGGACGTTTTGAATAGAACCCCCCGGGGGTTCAATTCAAGGTAGGGGTTCTATTATTTCGTGAACAGTGAGACGGGGGCTTTATTCAAGACAGGGGTTCTATTCAAGACAGGGGCTCTATTCGAGGAAATACGGTAATATAAATTTAGTAGTAGTAGGCAGTAGTAATGGCAGTTGTAGTCGAAGCAGTACCAGCATTAGTTGCACAGCAATGGTTGTAGTACAGCCGTACTTGTAGTAGCAACTGTGATTTTAGTAGTTTCAATGGTTGTAGCAGGACCAGTGGTTGCAGGAGCAGCAATGGCCGTAGGAGCACTAGCGGTTTTCCATTTTCCAAACTATCAGCGTCTTCAAAGTTTTCACCCAAATTGATTTTTATCTTCCACCGTGTGTTTCTTGAATTTTCAGCTCAAATCCGATAGCGCTTTTTTGAGATAAGAGAGCAATGGAATTTATGTTATAGGCATAAAAATGCCGCCCTGTCTGCAGGACATTTTACCTCTCAAAAGCACTGGTCTATTCTGGTTGATTTCGGCTGCGTTTGTCCTAGGCTGATGATCTTCGTTATTAGCAGCAGTCGTAGTGGTAATGTGGTAATTAATTATTAGCAGTCGTCGTAGTGCGTAATTTGTTAATTTGCTATGAAACTCTGAACATTTTCTTTGTCATGCTCATTTTCTTGATTGCTTTTCAAGACATTCGGAGTATTTCAAAAGGGCTTATAGTAGGAGTTATAATGCCTTGCATGAATTCATACACTAATGCTTCATACTTTAACTGAATCTGTAAATTATATTTCCTACATATTCTTCCTACATTTTACATCCTACATATTTATACTCTCTAGGTAGTATGTCTCTGTTCTTTTCGAATTTGCGGGGACTATATAGAATCCGCTCAGTTTTTTAATTACTAAGGTATTTTCATTCAGTTATCTGGCAATAGCCTAGTCAATCATTTCCCGAAACTAATTTTTTGACTCGTAGATATATCGTACTTCCAGCTTGCATTTTAAACATTTTTAAAATTTTCTAATTCTCGCTTTAAGAGAAAAATCAATGATAACGTTTGCTAAGCTAATTCCAGTTTTCACACAAGAGCTATTTTATGAGTTTTTTGGTCCCTCTTACGTTTTTAATCATCTCACAGGGCAAGACATTTCTTAAATTGACTCTTGCGAGAATTTTAAAAAACCTCATATGTGTTTGTTAAAGACCCATAGATGATAAATTTATTGGGTTTATGCGCCGTCACGGTTTTCATACAGGTTGCTTAAAAAAAGCAACCTGGTAATGTCTCGATATTTAATTTTTACTTTTATGAATGCCGTGCACAGCTGTTTTTGTTTACAAAAATCGTTTTTTGCTTTTGGTCGAAGAACCATCAACAATACGCCGTCAACACCTGTGCACTTAGAAATAGGCGACGCGATACATAACTATACGGCACCAACCTTATTCTGGAGCTATTCTTATCCTCTTGCTATTCTAGAGCGCTGTTCACCATCTTACGTATCTTACGTTATTCAAAAATTATATCCAATGGTCATTACTTAATACTTACTCTTGTTATTAGGTATGTACCCATTATCGAAGAAATAGTATTAATACTATTAATTAATTATTAATTAATTAAATTAAATTAACTATTAATCAAATCTAATTAAGACGTTTTTAGGTTGGAATAAGATCAGCTATTCTTGACCTATTCTATTTTGGTCAATAATAGTATGTCACAATTTCAGAAGTTGTGCAGGTAATTCAGTTTTTAACCATGGCTGCTAAGTTACGCAAAGCGGTAATCAGTCGAGTTTCGGTCTTGACAAACTTGTAAACATCATTTTCAACGAAAAAACACAAGTATTACTTAGCGTTATCTTTTCTACCATTCCGTCAAATGTGCCATTATCAAATATACGTGACGTAAAACTATTGAGGCACGCGCCAAACTAAATCGGCTGGGCAGAAAATGTAAAGTATTAGCTTGTGAATCTCATCAATAAAGAATGCCAGGTGTTTGTTAGGCGCGTGTGTTTCACGTCACTGCTTGAGTTTATCTTTTTTCAAGTAAATTACTTTACGCATTTTTTCAGCAAACCTTTCTGTTCTGACAAAACCTAATCTTCTGTTTTCCTGGTATTCCTTTCAGATTTCGTTTGTTTCTATTAACGTTGCACTTTGATTATCAATGAACATGGAGCTATGTAGTTATTAAATTTGTGACCAATATGTGACAGATAGCAAAGCCTAGTTTATTTACCCCAAAAACATATTATAAGGTGTTTGTTGGAGCTACATATACACTTGTTGTAACTACATTACTTGTTGATGGTAGCAATAAAACAAACCGCGGCAAGAAGTGCAGTTGATCTTGCCGTTTCTATATACTCATTTTATTGCTATATCGCTTTTATCTCCGCAAAATCGCTGTATCGAGCATCCATATTGCACTCCACAAGATAAACACCAAGTCTGTGGCTGTGAAACTTATATTTGATTATATGTAAAATTTATTTTAAGTTTACTCTAGGTAACATATCATTCAATTGTTTTTTTGTTATTTTATCAGTTACATTTATATCTTTGTATGTACTTGCGAACGAATTCCTCCATTTTTGGTAACAAATTTTATAGAATAACTTAGCTTAATAGACTTCATAAAACTAATTTCATATGTTAATAAATTGCATTAGTTGTTTCGCTTTTATATATTTTTCGCTTCCTGCACACGAATCGGACCAAGTAAAATGTGCCGAAAACGTAACCCAGAGTTAGTTTTCGACATTGCTATTATATACTTGTTTATATTTTAGTTTTATTGTAATTTAAAGTTATGGCAATGTTTCGCCGCAAGAAGACCCACAGTTTACTAGGAGGTCTTGATGATAAGCCAGTGCTCTGCAAAGTAATGGAAATCGGCGAACTGGCAGCAATTACTGACCTTCAAATACCCACTATTACATAGTATGTATCATGTGACTAATTTAAACATTGTGCAAGTGTTGATACAAGCAATATTTCCTTTTAGGGTCGATTCATACTTACAGCCGTATGTCCGTTCAGCCGATAAAATGACAAAATAATTACGTCACATGCACCGGCTGATCCCTGCACTCCCTGGGGGCCTGTTGCTCAACTTTACAAGTTTTACAATTGTAACAATTGTAAGTGCAAAATCAGGTGATTCGTTACAAATTCATTATATAAATTCATTACGAATCACCTGATTTTGCACTTACAATTGTTACAATTGTGAGATTTGTATGAGCAACAGGCCCCACAGTACCAAGCCAAAGCTGCTCTATTCGTGTCCATTTCTTACAGATACGATACTGTACAGGGTACACTGCATGCTAAATTTTTAATGACGTAAAATGTAGACATAATCAAGAAGATTTATTCTAGAAGGAATCCCACATTCCCACGTGAGATAAAAAAGTCAGAGTTGACATATATATTTAGGTAATATAATAATATGTACGCAGCCGCTTTTCTGATGAAAATCATATATAATTAACTTGAAGAAATTTTCACAAAGCAGATAAATTTAGGTTCACTGAGGAACTAAAACTAATTTTATCAACTTTCATAACAAAATTAGTAGAAATAATTCTGTTTTTTTTCTAACCGAAAATACTTCAGTCTTTGTTTCTAAGTAAGTCTGCGTGTTTGGGGACAAAGATTTATTTTTTTGTTATTGTATATGTACACTTGGAGTTCTTTACTGAAAAGATGTGTATAATCCCCGCGATAGGCTGTTTGTATTCATTGATCTGTCTTCGTGGACGCAGTGAGCCAGTTCTAGGCGCAACGGTTAACCCAGCTCTAGCCTAGGCTTTTCAAACCTACCCACTTTTCCTATACGCATACACATGCATACATACATACACACATGCATACATGTAGGCATATAAGCCTTTTCCACATATAGCCTGCTGCTTGTATTCAAGTTTGGTGGACTTCAGCACATGACGTTACTTTTTGCTGCTGTGTTTTTTTAATGCATCAATCTATAGAAACCAGGAATCTACTGATAAAACATTGTAGAACTGCGTACTGTTTAATGCGAAATTACCGCGTCATTTTTTAGCATTTGCAAATAGTGTATGTCGACAGTTATAGAAAAAACTTCTGAAACATTGCATGAAATTCAAGGTAAAAACTTTGTATCTATAAATGTCTTGACTCTGACTGCCGCCAATAGTTCAACTCCAATATTCTTGGGCATACGGACAAACGGACATACAGATCAAAAGTATGAATCGCTTCTTTATTTGCATGTTTGTGCATCCGTATGTCCGTTTTCTATAAAAATATATATAATTTGAAAAAAACAGATGAAACGTGCTTTGCTTCGTGTACGTCCGTTTGTCAGTATGCCCTACTGAAGTTATGGATTGACATCCTAAGGCTACCGTAGACAGCGTGTGCGACTAGAATGCAGGCTGGTTTTTTGACTGGCATACTGATCGATAAAGGCCATTTCACACGAGGGCGAATTTAAATTAGACATAGTATTCCGCAAGATGGAGGTATTTATATACGTATGTGTGAATGTATAAGCTGATATATGACTGTTTGTGTTTACACATTCATACTGTCTGACTGAATAAAAAACACTAGGATAACTGTGCTGTTTACCATATTGATATCGATAAGAAATATGTCTCTACATTTTTGTTTTAGCAATTCCGTTAGCATCAAGCGATCACGGTCTCTATCACCGCTTCCAGTATTAGACAGTTCTTCAATGGTTGACGAAAACAAGTAAGTTGTGGTTGCATCGACTTATTATTTCCGTATCCGTACGCTCAGGGACCGGTTGCTAGGTAACAATTGTAAGTTCAAAATGAGGTGATTCGTAATGAAATTATATGATGAAATCGTAACGAATCACCATAACGATTTTGCACTTACAATTGTTTCAATTGTAGAATGTAAAGTTCAGCAACCGGCCCCAGGACTGATTTCCATCAGAAAATTTAAAAACAGGTTATACATATGTTATGCTTCAAATTCTTTCATCAATCGTGCTACTCGACTGATTACATATTCAAGCTTTTTTCTGGATGGAATTTTTTGGCTATCAGCGTTTGCTGTGTGGATGACTTAGATGACCTTAGAGAAACTTTTAGGGTGGATTTCACAAAGGTGGTTTTACTAAACCAATGGTTTTACGGACGTTTTGCATGATTTGCACGTAATTTCATTACGAAATATCGAATGATTCGTTACGAATTTCGTAGATTTTCTTAAACCATTGGTTTAGCTCAGTTGAAGTTTCAAACCTGCAGCACAGCAGGTCTCTATTTTGCTGAAATTTCAACTGAGTTAAACCACTGGTTTAAGAAAATCTACGAAATTCGTAACGAATCATTCGATATTTCGTAATGAAATTACGTGCAAATCATGCAAAACGTACGTAAAACTAATGGTTTAGTAAAACCACCTTCGTGAAATCCACCCTTAAAGTAGTAAATCATGGGTGAAAGTTTCCACATACAAACGAACAAGTAGCCCTTGAAATGGGAGGGAACAACAGTTTGTTCCCTCTGTATGATTCTGATTGACCTGCCTATTAACATGGAAACGGCCAATCATATTTATTGGGACAGAGTAGAAATGGGACATAGTAGAATAAACCCTCCGTAGACCGTAAGGCCAGGTTCTAACCAGGTATAACTAATTAATGTAATGAATTAATCAAAGTAATGACAACTGTTTCTCACTGACTGATTAATTAGTTGAGCTCATCTGTTATTTTAATTTTCAATCTTTAGTTTCAATTCTTTGTTCTGAATGATTATTTCTGTCTAGTGGGAACCGGGCCTGTCAATAATTTCGTGATGTAATCAAACGCGAAGGAACTTTTGCAAGATTTTCTCAAAAAGGCAAAAAAATAGTTCATATGTATATTGTATACCTGACTTAGCAAAATTTATGAACGGTTTTTTGTGTCAATAAAATGTCTGCAAAGTTACAGTCAAAAACCAGATCGTGAGACATAGACATAACACAACATCATAATATATATGCAGTTCATTCCTACAATTTAATTATAGAATAGAATAGAGTATATTCGTATTTAGCACATACACAATGACATCATGCCATATAATGACGCAAGATGCCAAGGTGGCGTGATATTTTCCAATAACATATGTGCAAACGTAGTTACAGCACTGTGGCTCACAGGCTCGTATCACGTTATGTTTATAACGCTTATCTGCATTGTCAAGTTCTTTGTCTTTTTGTGTCAAAACTGGCAAGTTTTTTACGCGGCGGCCTCAGCCGCCGCGTATATACTATAGTGCAAAATGTCGATTAACATGTATCTGCTTTCTCAGTGCAAAATAACACTGTGCAATTAGGTAGGTCAGCAAAATACAGTAAATGTGTGGGTGTGTGTGCTTATGCTGTGTGGTTATATAGGCATCTTCACACATAGAAGTGTGCTGCAAATAACAGTACAATGGTGTAAAGTGTATGTGTATGCGACGGTAATAGACGGCCAGCGTTGCAAGTGTATATGAATGTACCTATACATATAAATTTGCAAAATACATACATGATGGTGAAGAAGATAATCGCCTGCATTACAACTAGCACTGTTACATATATGTATGTAATATTGTAACCGACCAACAACTGCTAAGTGCTATGAAAATTGATCTGTAGCGGTTATATACAATGTATGTAACTATCTGGCCGCTCCAGTTTGTTAATGTTTTGTCAAAAGCTTTCGGACATTCGGTTTATACATGTAAGTCATTGAGATGATGCCAAAAATTTACCTATGGACTAAGTTGCCTATGCCTGTTCATTAGAAACAGAACTACATACATATTAAAAAAATTTTAAAAGTCAGTAAATAAGTTAAAATTCGCGACTATTTGATATTGACGTTACTATATATAGTTACATAACCTTGTGATTTTTTTCTCAAAGTTTGAAGGTTTTGACAAAATTTTGAACAAGAAAAATTCTCCGGTTCCGGCACTTTTCTGCCGAAGCCGAAGCCAGAACCTCCGGTCGATCGCTCCCTCAGATGAGTGCCCCTTCAGTGTCATTGACATGCTACCGTACCGACTAAAATTACTTGCTACAGACTCCGGAGTCAAACTGAGTCGAAGTCACTTGAATCCGGAGTCAAAGTATATACAATTCTATATTCTGACTGAGTCAAGTGACTCTGACTTTGTTGTGACTCCGGAATCTGTAGTAAGTAATTTGGTCGGTACTGTACTATACATGACTGACATTTTAACACAATAAAGTTTTTGCAGTACGAAAGTCCAATTCTATTGCTGGCTAGAAATTGTGATTGAGACTGAGAGTGGTCACGTACCTACATCTTTAGTTGAAGTTGTTGGCTTTAAACAAATTTTGATGCCGCGTTTTATATTCGCAGAATATCCTCAGCACTGCAAGCCAGAAATCTATCAAATTAATGGAACCCTACTCGCAAAACGTGCTTGTTTATAAAAGGTCGCATAGCAAGTGGTAGTATAACCTAGGCGTAGAATTCTTTAGTATAGATTTCTGCCGTAATGTTTTTTTTATAATTTTGGGTGTTTTCACAGGCAAATAACAATCTTATGCAAAAGGGTTTTTTAAATATGTTACCTACTAAATTTCTGCAAAATCATGTAGTGGCATAAGGATTTCAAGATTTACATTATGCAATGTTATTATACCATGTTATCGTTTTCAAAGAATTTAGAGACTCGCTGCTCAGTTTAAATCTAGCAGTTGAATTTGTAAAATTAGCATAAAGCATGGACCACATTCTTTGTGTTGATGTTTTTGTACTAAAATATTGCATGTGTTATGTCTGAAAGTAGAATTCGAAATAACTTGAAAACACTCAGTTCAACTCTGATCAGACATGTCAATATTTTTTGTGATAAATTGTATAGTTAGTCAGTTGTGCTTTTACCAAGAGTCTTTTACACAACAGTACGCATCTCTTATTTATTCTCTACGTTTAATTTAGACCTATCACTGCCCAACCTGTATTTACAAAGCGCGTTTAAACGCAGTCTAACACGTTGGTCTAATCATGATTCACAAACTTTGTGTGTATATTCATTGAAAATAATTTAATAATTTTAAAAATTTTATTACATTTATTTAAAAATTAAATTTATTTATTTATTCTATATTATATTTTATTTTATTTATTAAAGATAAAAATTTTTTATAGAGCCCCTAATCAAAAATTGGCAATAGCTTCCGTTCCAGATTTTCACACCTGCGATGCGCCGTCACATGGGCTACAATGTGTGCAAAATTGAAGCAAATCTGGGAACGTAAAATTTTCACTTATACAGGTAGCTCCCCCCTTAACGGCAGTACAGGCAGATTACAGTAATTAGTCGATTATATTGACACAGTCAGTCTTAATTGGGACCTCCTGCTACGCTTACTGTACTTGGCCGACTGGATAACATTTGACAGTCAGGGTTGACATTTTCTAGGAGGTTTTCAAGTTCTTGTAGGAGGCCATTAAATAGCTCGCTTTTGGGCCGGTTGCGCAGTAAAAAGTAATCGCAAACAAAAATAACTTTTAAGAGTGCATCATTGGAAAATATGACACTCTCCATGAATTAGAGTTAATTGTTTTAACCAAGAGTACAGAATAGTGTCTCACTCTATATAGAAGAAGAGTGAGCCACTCTCCAGCCTGTCTGTGTTCTAGCACAGGCAGATGCGCTGGTCGTTTTCAGGCTACATGTTGACATTCTGTGCAACATGGGTGGGATTCAAAAAGCGCGTTTAACTTAAACCCAGTCTAAGTCTTAGACTGCGTTTAAACGCAGTCTAGCTAAACGAACGTTTAGACCCAGTCTGCATATGATTAGCGTGTAAATTTTGTTGTTCTATTTTTTTGTTATTTTCGTGTTCTAAATTTCATTACGTTCTATTCCTGATTCACGAGCTCAGTCTAAGTTAAACGTTCGTTTAACTTAAACGCTCGCTAGTGTTAGATTTAGACTAGCCTTTTGGCTAGTCTAAGGTTAGTCTAAGTCATTTTCTAGCGTTTTACTTAAATATTTTTGCAAATTTTTGGTTACTGGTCTTACTGTAACTATAACTGCACTTAAGGTGGTAGTTGCGTTTTCGAGGTTTTTGTGATTTCTATGTAAACTTTGCGCCACCAGTACTCAAGTTATAAGTGACGCCTGAGCACAAATTTTTGGGACAGTACTGTAAAGGTCAAAATCCCCAGGCATGTCTCTCACTTTTTCGAAATTTCACCTGTGGACATTTTTAGAGGGTTTTAATTACAAGAAAATATCTTAAATTTTCGGTGAGTTTGCTTTTCAGCTATTTTCTCAGTAAATTGACTAGTTATTTAAAAAGTGGGGGACATGCCTGGGGATTTTAAACATGTCCAAAACCTTAACAACTTTCAGCCCCAACAGGTAATCGTATGCTTCAGAGCTGTGGCGCAAACTTTTTGTAAAAAATCCTCGTATTTTGGAAAGGACCTTTGTTTAGCCGCGTGTAGTGAAAAGAAAATCAAAGGTTAAGTTTCAATGCATGGCATACATTTAGGCAATATATTGTTCTACTTCACGCAAAAGACCGCTTGTGATTTGAATTTGTAAACGCTGAGCTATGGCTTTTCAAAAAAACACCTAAAAACGCAATTAGAACCCCCTTAAGGTAGCGCTTAGCAACAAAACTCATGTTTGGCGCTCAGCTCATGCAATAAATAGCAATACCACTTTAATTGTATATCAAAGAGACATCAAAAAAACCTATTTACAATACAGTTCAGCACTTTAATGTGAATGTGTCAAATTTTATGACCATGTCGAATTTCCTATTCACACTAATTTTGTTTTTGACCTAGCTCAGCGAAACTTCGACCGATTTTGATGATCTTGGTATCAATAGAAAGATCTCTCAAAAATCTAGACGTGATTGATCTTCGATTTTTCATTTTTATTTTTGATTTTGCAAAAAATCGATTTCTCAAATATCAGTCGTGTTTGAGCGACTACAAAACGTGCTGCGGGCCAAAATTTGAAAATCGAAAAACTTTCACGTCTGCATTTATATTCTTTCTTTCATTGTGCAAATTTTCAACTCAATCGCAAACGGCAGCTGGGACCCAGGTCCAAAAAAAGTAGTCGATTTCGCTACGCAAAAATGTAAGGTTTGCCCACACGTTTCACTTTTTCAAAAATTAGACCTTTCCTAGAAGTGCATATTTCCGTTGAAAAAGTTACAAAAAGCCATACTCAATTTTTTTAAGAAATTAAATCAAAAATTTGACATTTTCGAAGATTTATCTGCTTTGTAGGTTTTTAATTTTGGATTTGCTAATTTCACGGCTAAATAACTCAGCAAAACTTCAACGTATACTCAAGTTCAATACATCAATTTAAAGCTAAGAAACCGCATATTTCAATGATATGAGTAGTCATTTGATATTGAAACAAAAATTTTTTTGCTACGGCTACAAATTTGTCCAAAAAATTTAAAAAAATTTTTTATCACAATATGCACATCAAATGAAAGCTATTTTCATTTTGAACAACTTTCCTTCAAGACATTATGGTCGAAAATGTCGCTGAAAAAATTAAACGCCAAAGTCGGTTCCCCTGAGCGCCACCTTAAATAAAAGTAAGTTACCTAAAATTATTCAAAAAGTTTGATGAAAATAATTGATTTTGAACTTAGTTCAACTTAAATTAACGCCTGAGCTTTATTTTAACTGTAAGTTTAACTTAAAATGATGCCTTACTTTAACTTTAATAACTTTTTCAACTTTAAATTTAATGAAAATGGTTGAACTTTGTACCTATGTTCTATACCCGTAATTCGCACTGACTACAAACGTTTGGTTTATCATTTATCTAATAATTAGCTTATTTAATATGTAATAGGCAAATATGCTATTTAACTACGTAATTAACTTAAATTTTAAATTAACTTTTATTAAAATGTAACTTTATTACCTAAATAAACAGCATTGTCGGTACGTATTAAAGCAAAATGTTCTGCAATAGAATTTAAAAAAGAATGAAATCAAAGAATTCTGTTAAACGAGCCCGTTTAACTAAACAGGATGTGTGAATCACGTTTAGACTCGGTCTAAACGTTCGTTTAAGTTAAACAAGGTTTCAATTGAAAAAGAACAAAAAAATCAGCTGACACATAATATTCATATCAATCTTTGTGAATCATGTTTAACTTAGACCGACGTTTTAGACTGCGTTTAAACGCAGTCTAACTTAGACTGCGTTTAAACGGGCTTTGTGAATCCCACCCCATGTGTCTGGCCAATCACAGCGTAAATTCTCTGCGTAACACACTTTAGTATATAATCGCTGATGCGGTGATAAGCATCAAGATAGGGATAAAAGCTTAATAACGCATTATTTATTCATAGTCTGCTTGCAAAAACATTAAAAAAAGTTTGCAAATACCTTTAGAGATATTTTGGCAAACTTTCAGCAAAATTGATAGAGAAACTTTTAAGATATGAACTTTTCTCAATTTCTTAAAAGTTTGTCAATTAATTTCGCTGAAATTTGCCAAAATATCCCCAAAGGTATTTGCAAACCCTTTTCAAAGTTTTGCAAGCAGATTATAAATAAATAATGAGTCATTAACCTTTATCCATATCCCGTTTTGTGATTGGATCACGTGCACAGGCGTCTGCCAATCAGAGAATAAGAGTTCGCTTCTGATTGGCCTGCCACATGTTGCATAGAATTTCAATATGTAGCCTGAAAACGAACAGCGCATGTGCCTGTGCTAGAACACAGGCAGGGGCCTGTTGCTCAACTTTACAAGTCTTAACATTGTAGCAATTGTACGTGCAAAATCAAATGCTTCGCAAAAAATTTATATGATGAATTCTTAACGAATCGCCTGATTTCGAACTTACAATTGTTACAATACAATTGTAAGACTTGTAAAGTTGAGCAACAGGCCCCAGGCTGGAGAGTGTCTCACTCTTTTCTATATAGAGTGAGACGCTATTATGTACTCTTGTTTTAACTAATCTTGTGCTGTGACCAGTCACGTCGGTAAATGTAAAAAACCCAACATTCAAAGTCACCCCAGTACACAGAGTCCCAAATGTAGTCGGTTTTATGCTTTTTAGTTTTCTTAGCTCTTATTTTTTCTTTGATGGCGGTGTAGCAGGTAGCTTTGGGCAAAATTAGCAGTGTTTTTAACAAAGGAGTCGTTAATGTGCAGTTTGCTTGAGTTAAATACAAATTTAGTAATCACATCACACAAAACCTACTGAAACTAAATTACATAAGGCATGTTTATTTTTTAAACTTAAAAAATAGCCGCAAAATAGCTTTGAATACAAGGCGTAACCGCAATATTTTTTAAAAAATTCCCTAGTGTGTTCCAATTTTATATAGGTATAGCTAAACCTAAAGCTAAAATTTTTTACCCAGTGCCATACTGACGACCCGAAACAATTTGGGTTACGGGACCTTCACATGAGTGCAGGACCCAACCCAAAAACTTATTGGACCCGTTTTCTTCAAAATTCGTGTGAAAAATTAATTTGAAAAATTGAAAAACCATAACGAAGGTTTGCAATGTCCAGAAGTAGAGCATTCTAGTTTCTAGGCAGAAAAAGATCAAGTCAATTTTTTTTCGCAAACTTTTAATTTAAAAAAACATAAAACTTTTTATCACCCATGTTTCGTACCGGAGACCGCTCGCACCCGAACCGAGAATTGTACCCTGGACTACCGAGTTACAAATACAATCGTTTCTGAAAAACTTTTAATACGATTAAGTGAAACAGAGAATCCCAGGATACAGTCCTTCTACCATCGATATACTGGGTGAGATTCACAAAGCCAGTTTAAACGCAATCTTAAGTTAGATTGCGTTTAAACAGTCTAAAACGATGGTTCAAGTTAAACATGATTCACAGAGATTGATATGAATAGTGTGTGTCAGCTGATTTTTTGTTTTTTCAAATGAAACCTTGTTTAACTTAAGGTGGTAGTTCCATAATCGCAGTGACCCGTTTTTCTGACAGTTCTACACATTACGAGTAAAGAGACTATGATTTTCTTAAACTAAACCACAAAACACCCAGAGCATTTTTTATTTGGTGTAAAATACCATGGTTAAGACTAGCTACCGCGTTGGCTTACTGAACTGTAAGCCAATTGGATAGCTAGTCTTAACGTTGGATTTTATCAGTGATTAAAACGTGATAGTAGACAGTTTTGAGTCTTGTTTCGAAAAATTGTACCCATTTTATTCGTGCTTTACTGGTTGTTCTGAAAAAGAGCTTTGAAAATAGCCTCATGTAAAAAAACTGCGATTCTGGAACTACCATCTTAAACGAACGCTTTGATCGAGTCTAAACGTGATTCACAAAGCCTGTTTAGTTAAACGGGCTCGTTTAACAGAATTTTTTTTATTTCATTCTTTTTAAATTATTGTCTATATTGCAGAACATATTGCTTTAATACGTACCGACAATGCTGTTATTTAGGTAATAAAATTTCAATTAAATAAAAGTTAATTTAAAGTTTAAGTTAATTAAGTAGTTTAATAGCATATTTTAGTTACTACATTTTGTTGTTGGTAATGACTGAAATGCTAAAAAACTTATTTCCAAAAGTTTTATAGCCTAAATCACTTGTAGGGCCTGCATGTTTAACCTTGCAATTGCAGTTTCTGATTTTTTCGCTAATCCGACACTTATTTTTTGTAAATTGACACATGTGTGGATGAATGTAAAAAATATTCCTGTTTAGATAATGTTTAAAAAATCATCAAGTTTATTAAAATTGGATCTTTACTAAAAAAGTAAGCTGTTTTTGAGTGCCGAGTCACCTTAAGGAAGTGACGGCAATAGGCGCTTTTGTGACGGCAATAGGCAAATTATCGACGGCATTAGCCGATTTTGTGACGTATATGCTCGAGCGATAGGAGACTTTTTTAGGTAGCATATAAGTATAATTAAACAGCAATTTATAGTTACTAAATTTTGATGCTGGTAATAATTGCAATGCTGAAAAACTTATTTCCAAAAGTTTTAAAGCATTTAGTTAATTTTTCTCAAAGTTACGTTTAAAAAAACTGCACAAATTTGCTACATTTTGAAAAAAGGGACGGTTATACCAGAGTTTACTCTAAGTAAACAGTATGGTAAATAAAATTTTCCTATTATAAAACGATCATTCACATTAACTATCATATGAACGCATACTAACAGCTAAAAAGTAAAATAGACATGATAATACACGATCATATTATCCTAATTGTTGAATAAGAACAAAGTAAAACTATAAAATGCAAAAATGTCCAAAAATACTTAAGTAAAATAATAAAAAATACTTAGACTAGCCTTAGACTAGCCAAAGGGCTAGTTTAAATTTAACACTAGCGAGCGTTTAAGTTAAACTAACGTTTAACTTAGACTGAGCTCGTGAATCAGGCATAAAACATAATCAAATTTAAAACCCAAAAATAGAACAAAGTTTACACGCTAATCATATGTAGACTTAGACTGGGTCTAAAGGTTCGTTTAGCTAGACTGCATTTAAACGCAGTCTAAGACTTAGACTGGATCTAAGTTAAACGCGCTTTGCAAATTCCTCCCACTATGTCGTAATGTTAACATTTCAATTTACAAAAACTTACAAGATGTGAGTAACATCTGAAGAAAAAACTAATAGAGGTAAAATCTAGCGGTTTTCGGTTTTGACTTAACTAAGATCTTTGACAACCAAGGCCGGTTGACTCAGCTGGTAGTGCGTTAGGCATTTACTGAGCGTCTGATCCCAATTCAGAAGTTTAGGTTTCTGAAATTCAGAAATTCAAAATCTCCACCGGTTCTCAGCTTTTGCTTCTGAGTATTTACAGTTCCAGTTCTTCAACTTGCGTCTTTTTGTTTCTTCAACTTGCGTCTTTTCGTTAGCCAATATTGAGCCTACCTGCCTTTCTAGTATAAGTTAACGTAAGAAATTACACGGGTTCCAGTGTTGGGGCAGGCCTTCCAGTGTTATTTAACACTAGAAATTCGGCATCCCCAAATTAGCAGGTAAGGCACCCTAATGCACAAATTTTGCAAATCCTATGCAAATCAAGTATAAAGTACCTGTTGCGCTGTGGCAGAAAAAACAACTAACTGACCAATTCCCAACAAAAAACATAAATCAATTGCAACAGATGTGACGATTCTAACTAAAGCTTTGTTGTTAGAAGACTAGACTTTGACTAGACGTAGATTAGTATTGTCAAGTTTATGCTGTCGTGCCTTGTAGCTTCAGGTAGATTCCCTAGGTCTGAGACCGAAGTGTGACTCCCCTGACTAGAAGGAAGGGCCTGCGTCACTAACTAAGCCTTGAAAATACCTAAGCCTTTTTCACTTGTTTCTTGTTTCACTCTGGTTTTTACTCGGACGGCCTATTTTTTTCATTGTTGCTCATTGGTACAAGGACTCGGAAACAGACAGCATGAAAGAAAGCAGCGAATCAGAATTTTCAGAACTACCAGTGATCCGATCATGACAACGTTTTAGGTTCCACCCATTGACAATCGCCATAGAAAATAGATAATGAACAATTCTGATATAATACTTATTTGATTGAGCATGTTTACGGTACAGTGCCTGAAGCATATCCGTGAGATCGACACCACCCATATGAGCATTGTATTCCCCAACGACAGCAGGGCGAGGAATTCTAATTTGCTTTTTCTCAGCATGGCTATACCTTTTTGCCTCCCCGAGTGGCTCAATGCCAGCAAAGGACGAAGTCAATTGGACAAAGCCACTGTCAAACCATCGTACGACAATCAGACCCGAGTTTCGACTTTCTAGTCAAACAATTATCGCCCCTACAATTTCAACTCTCTCTGATTTTAGTTCGCAGTTTCCCATTCGATTCGATTGAATCGCAGCGGTAGCCAGATAACCATTTTCAAGCAATTGACCCATTAGATCAGCGCTAGCAAACCAGTTGTCGAAATTTAGTTTGTGGCCCACGTTGTGTGCAAGATTGGGGCACAAATGCAGCACCGAATAACCCAAACTGGTCAACTGGCATTGTCGTTTTGCCAGAATAAAATAGAAAATCATACACCAGACAGCTAGCACCGGAACGAGTAAAAACTTTAAAACCCCAGTTTGACGGTTTTTTGGGATTGTATTGCTTATAGCGGCTTCTGCTTTTAAAAGGAATGATTTGTTTATCTATGGAACGGTGACAGTAACGGTTACTTTCTTCTACCATAAGCTCAAACGCCTCAGGTGGCATGAAAAATTTGAAATAGGTTTCCAGTTTCCAATTTAAATTGGTTTCCAGTTAGTCCAAGTTAAAGCTTGGTCCAGTAAAAACAACTTGACGGCGTAAAGGCGATTTATGTTTACGTCACCGGAAAAGTTGTGAGTCTTTTCAGAGGGGGGCAAAAAGGTATAGCCATGCTGAGAAAAGGCAGGAATCGTGTGCTGTTTCTGATAAACGCCCATGGTGCCGTGCTCACTCATGGATACGCTTCTTCAGGCAGCGGGTTAAGAAGACCAACCTGCCAATTAATAAGTATCATATCAGAGTTCGTCCATGATCCCATTTCCACGGCGATCCGACCACCTGTAGCGTTAACGTTGTCATCACCCCACCATGTAAAGTAGCTGAAAATCCCATCTTCGTGCCTCCACACTCTGCCCGTCTTCCCCAGCTGCACGACCGAGTACATGATAGGCCGTCCGAGTAAAAGCCAGAGTGAAACAAGAAACAAGTGAAAAAGGCTTAGGATTTCCAAGGCTTAGTTAGCGATGTAGGCCCTTCCTTCTAGTCAGGGGAGTCACACTTCGGTCTCAGACCTAGGGAATCTACCTGAAGCTACAAGGCAGGACAGCATAAACAGCAATACGTAACTGAACGAAGTAAATCACAAAAATAAAACGTATTGCTACGGATGTGTTTTCGACATGAGCATTCGGAAACTGGAGATAATTAAACTGTACATAATTAGGTGTGCCAAGCCAATTCTTCTGCAGGTAAAAGCAGAATTTTTACTTAATGAATAACCTTGCTCTTTTGGGGCTGCTTGTTTCAATAAAGAGAAGCTTAAATTAGCTATTTATCTTTCGTTGTTGGAAAATTATACAACTTATTTAGTCATAATCGGATGGCTTATAAACAATAAAAATAATTTTCCTCTAAAACAGTTTTTTGCTGTTCTCAAATCCAAGCCCCCTTCTTTCATCATAATTCGAACTCTTATTTGCATATTACGCAATTTGTGAATACACTACACACTTGTACACACTTGTCAACAACTCGCTGCACTTTGTCTGCGCACCGTATGCCGGCGCACGTGCATCCACGTGTGACGTTGACGCGAGCACAGATTTGTGTATGTCCGTCGCGCGAGGGGGCGTTGCAAAATCTACAGGTCAGGGAGAGCGCTCGTCTTATCAAGGAGGGAGGGAACACGACGCAGGTTTGCCGGCAGATTAGCACCGTACCTATGCGCCCCCTTTACTGCGAACGTCAAAAATGTGCTGTAGTAAATTCGGTGGCCGCACCAAAACCAGGATATTCGAAATAACTTTATCATACCCCGAATTTCCTAATTATTTTAAAAAAATACAGACATAATAGCACCATTTTTTTTCATCGTATTAAAGGATTTCGTTTAAATATGCCAATCGGCAAAGGCGGTAGTAACAAAAAAAGTATTTCGTTATAGTTCGAGCGAAACAATAAAGAAATGGAACAAGAATAAGAACTTTTAAACAGGACGACTTGACAAATGCATGCCAATGTTAAATGTGCGTGTTATAAATCTTTTTTATTCAGTAGTGTTTTTGAATTTGAGTTCAGCAAAAAATTTAACCCACTTGAATTTTTTATTTTGTTAGTCTGTATTTTTATTTAGTTTATATAATTATTAAGAGTTTAATTAGGTGATTTTTAAAATTAATTACGTGTTAGGAGGAAAATCTACCTACAGTAAGCCTAGTAAATGAATTTTTAAGCCGTGCTCCACCTAAGCCTAATTCTACAGTGAAGTTACCGGGTACCACTTGGCTCACAAAACCATTATTTTGTTTTGCAGCCCAAAGTTTAACCAGTTGTGTACTCTCAACCTCAACTGCTTGACGCGTTTTAGTTTTTATTTTAATTTTACTTTTATTGATACAAATCGTTTACCTTCACTTACTGTGGGTAAAGTTAGCCTAACTTTACTTATAATTTTGAGTACATAGGCCCCAGTATAATTTGGTCTTGAGTGAAGGCAGCGATATAGTACTGATGATTTAAATATAACTAAGCCGTAAGTGTCTGCGGGAGAGCACAAATAGTTTTTAGTGCATTATCAAGCTGGATTATCTTGTGGGTAGGAACCTTGCTCCTTTTAGGGGCAACTTGTTATTGGTTAGATTTGCATTTTGACAGACAAGTGCGCCAAAGCCAGCCAACCTGGACCGCTGAAAAAGAACTTTTTTGCCAGTAGAGTTGTTGCAGATTGGAATTCCCTTCCAGATTGTGTTGTGGAGGCTCCCAGCGTCAGTGTTTTTAAAATGCGTTTGGCAGACTATTTGTTTTCACTAAAAAAAAAAAAAAAAAAAAAAAAAAGACTTTTTTTGTTTATTTTGTTTATATTGATATTTTTTCCTCCTCTTTTGTTTGTTTTTTCTTGCCTTTGTTATTAATAATAATTAATAATAATAA
>JASANF010018845.1:0-34263 GCA_030248245.1 Trissonchulus sp. WLG1_4 | reverse complement strand
TTTTCCTCCAATCTTAAGGTGGCGCTCCAAACAACTGACTTTGGGCAATAAACTCTTCAGACATGTTTTTAGGCCTTCGGGTTTGAAGACATGTTGTTCGGCAATGAATTAGGTTTTATTTGATAAACATAACGTGTAAATTTGTTGAATTTATTTTTTACCTGAATTTTTATGTAGAAAAATCAGCAAATGGTTTCCAAAACGGTTTGTAAATGGCTTTTGTTATACGTTGAGCAAAATTGACAAAAATACTCTATGATTCAAAGTACATAATTTTCCGTTAGCTACTTTTTGGCTAAATCTTTATCTCTTTTTGGCTTTTTGGCACTCGTACACGTGAATATGTGCCCCTTATTTCATACCAGGACTGTATACTGTTTTAGATGTCCAGAAGGAGGTGACAGCGACCTTTACGATGTGTGTTTTGTCGACGTATTGGATCTGACAAAGCATGCTCTGACAATGACTTGCAAAGACTTCGCAGAAGATGTGCTGGCTGGCTCTGATACTGCGTCTGAACCGGGAGCTGCTTATGATGCTGATGCTGATTATTACTATGCGCCAGAATAGATAAGGCAAATTGAAGCACGGACTTAAATTTTCGTTTGATTAAAAAATTTTGGAGTTTGGAAATCAATAATGCTTCACATTGTTTTTCCTTAAAAATACCTGTTTTAATTTAAAATTGACTTCCGCTACGCTCAAAGTAAGACATTTCTATTAAGGTTGAATTAACAAAAATGTCAAACACAAAAATGTCTGTGTATAATTGTGAATTAGGTACAATAGCAGGCCTCCAATTCACATTTGATTTTTTCCTGTTGGGCCACAGCCCAACAGGTGTTCAAGTGTAAGTTATAGCACAATGTAGAGTGCACTCAGCTATGTATACGCACTGTTACGTGAAGCGCCAAGTGCGTGAAAGAGTGCGCGCAACGCACTAGCTTATGCACGCGGGCTTCACGTGCCAGTGCGAATAGTTGCTGAGTGCGTACTACAAAGGATTATAACGTTCTTAGAATATGCCTGTCTTGAAATATACAGTGCAATAAGTCAATAACCAACATGCACGCCTACAGCAGTGCAATAACTAATGCACGATGTGAATCTAGTAGCGCGCACTTAGTTATTGGCGTCAGTTATTGCACTGTTTTTTTCAATACAGCTATGATATAATTTTGATTTTGGCATCGTAACACAGTGCTAGGGGTGTGTCTTACACGTCTTCATCCGTAGGTTTGCATTTGTCACCACCAAATGCCTTGTATTTTCACCGACTCGTGTTCTTTCATTAGATGTTCAGCTGTAGGCGAAAATGCAAAAGACAAGACAAAAGAATGATGCACTGAGAATGAAGCAGTCACCCCATGATTAAAACCAAACACACTAACCAGAAACCACTCAACCACTCAAATTTCTGAAATTTTGTGTTTTTACATCAAGTAAAACTCAATTACAGTACAGTGTTGCCTGCTTCAAAAGTGATACAAAAACAAACCAAGTTAAAACTAAAATTTTCTTGAGTAAAAATGGCTGCAGAGTGCAAAGTACAACGTGCAAAGTGCAAAGATTTAACCTTTTGACTGAAATTTTGCAGTTTTATTGGCTGCAAAAATATACTATTTTTATAAAAACTGAACCCGGTTATGTCAATTTTAACTGACCCAACAGGTTTACAATGGCCTCTGGCCAATGTACTTGAAAGTGTATGCTTTATACTTACTAAAGCTTTTGCCGCAGATTGGGCTTGTTTTCATCTATTCTGGATCCTGTCCGGTAATTGATTGTGGAGTAAAATTCAGCCACGTCATAGGTGTGTTTATCAATTTCTCCCAACTCCGCAATTCAAATTCCGGCTGTTCAAACTTTATTATTGCAACACTTTTTCACCATTCAAGAAGATTTACAACAATTAAGTTTCAACCTAAAATGTTGTATACAAATATTTGTAGCATAAATATATAGTTTATATAAATATAAAGCATAAATATACAGCAAACTGATAATAGAACATAATGTATATTTGTGCAACAGTTTATTTTTGTCTAAGTTAAGACAAAGAGGAGTTAGAGGGAAATGGGGAGGGAGAGGGGAGTTGGCGTGTAGATAACTGGTCAACTCTTAACTATTATTTTTACTACTACTGGTAAATATTATTTGTGAAGTGGGTAATTTTTGTCTACTGAGGTAGTTATAGTGTTAGTATTGGGATAAGTTATTGGTGTTATGCTGCAAATCACGGGGCTCTTGGAATTAGGCCTTGACGGCGAAGGCCGTAGGGCAGAAATGACCGAGCGCCCGAGCCCTAGTGGGATGCAGAATAATGGTTGCCAACCGGGGCAAACCACTCTAAGTCGCTCACAAATTCGCCCTACCTAGTTCCGGGGTCACACTCGGAATCACCCCTATAGCTACAAGGCCCTCCAACCCTACGTGGGTCCAACAATAACGCGAACAAGTATTAAAATTTATACATATTTATTAAAGAAAATAATAATTTTATTATCACGACATAACAAACAAATAATAAAAAACAAGGAGAAAACAAATAAAACCTAATTCAAAATATCCCCTAAACTTAAGGGGACCTAACCCTAGTTCTCAACAGTACTAAATACCTAGCCCCTATTCAAGCGCACCTTCGCGAAATTCCATGACAGTGGCAGGCCAAGCCACACATGAGTAGAATCCAAATTTTGGTTTTAGGCGGAATCAGACTCAGGCCAGCTCCCCCGTTCTGAAACAATTAATAATTTATAAAAATAATTTAAATATTAAGTTTAAATGGTAAATTTGAACGCTGCATGCAGGATATGTGGAGAAATTTCGAAATGTTGCAATATATTTCTATTTATGCGACACGTCATCATTTAGGCGCAAGCCAGCACAGATAAGCGAAAAGTATCTGGCAGCCTTTTTATTATCTCGAAAATGCCCTGGCACAACGCAGAGCGCTAATCTGCTCACAAATTTTTATATTTTGGAAACTGAAAAATATAATTTTGACGTTTTAGGAGCGGGAAAATCCGCCTCAGGTGAGGGGTAGCCCTAATTGTACAACACTGGAGAAGGGGAAGACAAATGTTGAAACACATAGCACAAATGGATATAACGGAACAACGAAATTAGTGAAATTAGTGATTAAATTTAGTAAGTAATTGCGACTTCTTCGAGACCGTACACCTGGTACGCAGGCGTCTCATCGGCGAAACTACCTCTAGGTGTATGCTTTTGAATTTTTTGAAAAAACAATAGAAAGTTTGAAAAATAGGTTCGTCGCCAGTCACCTATTAGTACCAGTGTATATTACATAATAAGATTAAAGGATTATAGTTCATAATAAACAGACTTTAACGATACATAACGTAAACGTTCAGGAGTGCCAGTATTTCTTATGCATACCTAACTTAGTATACATGGCGATAAAGAATGCTCTTAAGCGTCTTTTGCTATATCCCTTAAGAACCAAACTATACATATGAGTTTGTTGGTTCATTTGTGTGGGCTGACGATACGACTGACTACGACCACCAGCTGATTTTATTACAACAAATTTAGTTAGGTTCAATTTTCGAATTCCATTTTTAGCGGGTGTTTCAAAAACCTGTTACCCCAGTAATTATGCAACATTTTTGAATTATCAACTTGTATTGCTAATCACAGCTCTTAACACTTGAACAAATAAAAACACTTAATTTGGTTTTAATTTTAAGTTGGTCATATTTCCTAACATTAGACTCCATGGAAGCAATCAAACTGTACCTTTAGGTTTAAATTTCAGTATCTAATTCTACAAGTGTAGGCGCTGTTTGCCCGTCCGAGCATAGCGCGGCGGGCCGAAAGGCCCGCCATGGCCGTAGGTTGATCCCGAGACTGCGGCTCCAGGCACCCCGCTATGCCCTGCCACAGGGCGAACCACAAGGAAAATAGTAGGGGTCGCGACGGGCGGGCCTGCCCGAGCGCAACCGTTGCACTGGGGCCATCCAACCGAGGGCCCATCTAAGGGACCCCAAGCAGGGTTGGTTTGGCGCTCATTCTACAAGTACGCGGTTGTTGTTGTGTTGTATGACTGAATATACCGCGATTTTGACAAAAGGTTAAATTAAATTACATTTGTGTCATTTAATACTCTTCAACATAAGTTTCTGCGGGTGTTTTGCAGTTTTTTTGTGACAAAACTGACGAAGCGAAGGTGGAGACGAGAGTAAATGAACGGTTTGAAAGGAAGAAAGATTTTAATCCACATTGAATCTCGCTTTATGTGGCTGCATATGCCTGCATCTCAGACTGTTAGTGGGCAGTATAATAAACCAGGGACGCAATACATGGTTTGCCATCAGTTATACGCATTTAAAAATTTCATTTCTGGACGATTTTTTTTACATGTTTGGTATGTAACATTCTCTAATAATCTGTAATAACTCTTCAGCTCAGCTTTGGGTTGAGTTGAGAAATGAAACTCAAGCGGAATAGCACAAACCTCTTATCGTTTTTAATCACATATGGAAGAACATGTTTCGTTATCATTCTTATTGTTCACGAAGTGTTGAGGATAGGATGAGCAACGGAGCATTATACATATAAAGCAGTGAAAGTGCTCTCCATGACTTTTGAATACTATTTTAGTATTTGGGCCGGTTCCCATTATAATTAAATTAAGGGATGTGTGATCGCATTACAAAATAAACAGGCTAGGTTGTCATTTTGTGTCATATTCTAAAAGTGAATTGGGAAAAGGTCTGTTCGTTGCACTACGCACTAGGTTTCTTATTATAGTTTACATTTCATGATAAATATACTATATTTTTATAAATAGACATTTTTAAATCTACATACAGTACAGCTCAAAATTAACATCATATGATTCCGGAGTCAGCGTCACTGACTTCATTTTGCAGTCATTGACTGCAGTCAAACTATTGACGTCACAGGTCCAACTTACTTCCGGTAGTTTTGATATTCCCTAGCTGACTCCGGAGTCGGAGTCACTGACTGCGGAATCAGCATCACATTAGTCATCACCACTTTTCAAATGGCTTGCATGTGCAAGTGGATATGCATAAATGTGTAGGTACATATGAGTGTAGCATATTTTGTGTTAGTGATGACTAAGGTGATGCTGATTCCGCAGTCACTGACTCTGATTCCGGAGTCAGTTAATGAAAATCAAAACTACCGGAAGTAACATTGGACCTGTGACGTCAATAGGTTGACTGCAGTCCCTGACTGCAAAATGAAGTCAGTGACGCTGACTCCGGAATCATATGATGTTAATTTTGAGCTGTACTGTACTAGGGTTGTTTCAATTATTTCATTTAATCATTGAAACCCACTTTCAATTTCAATTTCAATATCAATTATTAATTGATATTGAAATTGAAAATAATTTAGTCAAAAATTGATAATGGTATTGAAATTGAAAATAATTTAGTCAAAAATTGATAATGGTATTGAAATTGAAAATATTTTAATTGAAATTGAAATTGAAACTATACTTTCAATTTCAATATCAATTATGCTGGGCTGGTTGACTTCACTGCATGTCTGTTGCTGGAAAGAAGTCTTGTCTGTATGCCTGTTTGTGCATGTAGCATGTGTTGGTGAACAGCCATGATTGAAACGTAATTGATATTGAAATTGTCGAATTTCAATTATTATTTTTAATTGAGCGTAGGTCTCTTTATTATCAGCTTGAACCTTTGTTATTGTAAACACATTACGATTTCTTTCAGTACCTTTGTTAATAAACTGTCAATAGACTGGACTCAGTTTGGTCCGAAGTTTAAGAATAGATATCAGGTTAGAATAAAACAAGCAGCCCCTAAAAGGAGCAATTTTCCAACCCGGAGATTCACATAACAATGATGTAACAAACGGGTTGTAAGCGGAGTCTATAGAGCTAGGAGTTGTATTATCTTGTATGATACTTAAGTCTAAAAAACTTAGGGCCTATTCCTTTACCGGATTAAACGGACTAGACTTATTTTAGTCGGAGGTTTAGGAATTGCAAATCGGGTTAGACGGACTAAAGGAGTTAAAATAAGCCAGTGGCTTAATTTTATTTTGACCCCTTTCCAAAACTACCACTGGACTAAACGGATTTAACATGCACACTTTACCTTAGCGTGTATAGTTAAGTCCGTTTAATCCAATTAAAAAGCAGCGCGCTAAATGTTATGTCCGTTTAATCCGGACGTTTTGGAATGGCATTTTTAGGCTCGATTCATACTTACAGCCGTACATATGTCCATTCAGCAGACAAAATGACGAAATAATGACGTCACACGTGCTGGCTGATCCACTGCACTAGGCTACTAGTGACGTCATTCTGCCGGCTAAACGGACATACGGACAAAAGTATGAATCGAGCCTTAAGCTGAATTTTTAAACCGTTTAGTCCGATTAAAATTAACTTTTAATCCGGTAAAGGAATAGGCCCTTAGTATAACATAGCAATTACGCTGATCTGTATTTCTGTGACTACATAGTGCATAGCAGATAACAGAGGGACTGCATAGTGCATAGCAGATTATAACAGTACAATGGCTTACTAGCTTAAACGTTCCAACACAACTTTTACAAAAAGTATTGACACCAGATTGCCAAAAATTATGCTATTCACCGAGATTAGAAGTATAACATGTTTGCAGTAACTTAGTTTGGGTGGCGTCACATGGTTGATCGGCTATTGAAAAAAATTTACATATTTTAACTTATATACACTTTTACTGAGTGCATAAGTAGTCCTTATTCCTTTTTGTCGTCACAATTCGTAGTGTCTTTCGTTGTGATCCGTAAGTTATTAAAAAGTGGATTCAAATCTTTACATCATTCACTTTCGTTGGGTTTCGTAACACAGTGAGTTTAATCAAATGTTCTGCAACGTGAATGACGGTTTTACGATCTCTAGGATTGATAAAAAACCACGTGTTAGAGTCCGTCTGGTTAAATACCGTAAGTGCGTGCGCGGTGCGTGTAATTTCGCGCATTTTTGTGTTAACAGATGAACAGTTACAAACAGTTATAATATTACTTATTAAAAAAGCCTCAGCAGTTACGCTAAAAAAATTGAAAAATAATTGAAATTGAAAATATTTGCAAAATTGAAATTGAATTGAAAATATTTCAAGAAAAAAATTGAAATGGTATTGAAATTGAAAATATTTGGGCAAAAAATTGATAATGGTATTGAAATTGAAGATAATTGGGCAAAAAATTGATAATGGTATTGAAATTGAAAATATTTGGGCAAAAAATTGATAATGGTATTGAAATTGAAAATAATTCCATAATTGAAACAACCCTATACTGTCTGTAGTAAGTAAAACTTGCAGACACAAGTTGTAACAATAAAGTACCATTAAAAAGACAAACAATAAGTTTACGCGTGATTTTAGTTCAGTAATATAACATTGATGAACATTGGCAAGTTATAAAATTTAAAATTTATATATTTTTAACAAAGTTGTTTAACAATATCACCGCCACTGCAGTGAAAATGACCAAAGCAGTCGGAGCAGCCAAAGACTAAAGACAAAGATTTATGAAATTTAATTAGACAAACTGGTTTCATCTTGTATCATCTTGTTCAGCCAAAAAGCTAATGTTGGTCTTCATGACACTTCAGCACAAGTTATGGGAACCTTTATATTTCTTTCAGCCACGGTCGATTTACTACCCACTCCAGCAACTACTTTCATATTAATTTAAGAACATTCCACGAAGATTCAGCATCAGTAGGTTTCGGAGTCAAGCTTTATAATTCAAAATGGAGCTGTTTGTATTAATTAAATGTCTTTTAAGACCTATTTACTTCAAATAGTTGTCCCGAATTTTTTTCCAGTTTTTATTGTTATTTTAACACCCAGATTTAGACGGTAAACCAATAATCTACAGACATCAGTTGTCTTGAAAATAGAAAAAGTACATATATAAAAAATTAGTATTATTACTTTGATAGGTATGAATGATAAAGTGCAAAGGAGAAAATGATTTATAAAAAAAATCACTAGGCGTTGCAACAACTACCACTGCTACAAAGGTCACAGCTGCAACTACCACTTCTATTACAACTGCTGCTACTGGAACAACTGCTGCAACGGTTACTAGTCCAACAAGCACTGCGACCACTACAACGGTCACTGCTACATTCTACGACTGGTGCTCCAACAACCACTTCACGACCACCGCTATTACAACTGCTGCTACAACGACCACTGCTACTACAACTGCTCACTGCTACTACAACGACCACTGCTACTACGACTGCTGCTGCTGCAATGACCACGACTACTACGCCTGCCGCTACAACGACCACTGCTGTTACGACTGCTGGTACAACCTCCGCTGCTACAACGACCACTGCTACATTCTACGACTTGTGGCACAACTACCACTGCTACTACGACTACTGCTATAACTACAACTACTACAACGACCCCTGCTACTATAATACTGCACTGCTGCTGCTACAACGACCCCCACTAATACTACTGGTACGACGACCACTGCTACAACAACCACTGCTAGTACACCTACTAATGATCACTGCTACTACGACTGTTGCTAAACGACCAATCCAAACAAAGGCATGATACAGGCGAAATTAGCGTAACTGACGAAGTACCCCGAAGAGCTAAAAGCACTGCAAGCTTCGCTTAGATAGGGTGTAAATCGAAGTTTAAATTTAAAGAAAACTGACACCACAAAAAAATCAAAAGAATAAAAGCAATAAGACCGCCTGAACATTAAGGAATCTGAAGGTAACAAAATAATCAACCACGGAGTGATATCTCACAACTTGCCCTAATTTAGACTAAACTTTCATACACCATAACATAATAGCTACGAATAGGATATATATACTCTTGTTTTGGAGAATGGTTCGTAGCCTTACTATTCTTCAACACAAGAAAGAAGCGAATCTGAACATAGCTGTGTTCGACCGCTTTCTGGGGCGTAAAAAATGAGTTTGTTTTTTTGTAGTTTGAAGTCATTCAAGCTATGTACTGCACAACTTCCAAAACAAAATAATTTGTTATTAAATGTATTAAAAACAGAGTTACTATACATATTTCTAATTAGGTGAGGGAAAGAAATAGTGTTAAAGTTGAATTTATCTCGAATTTGTCAAGAATATTATTACGAAACTGAAGTTCAATAATGCTAATGGTCATGTCGAGTACATCTGCTTTTTCATTTGTTTTATTGATTTTTTTAAGCGCAAGACTAGGCGAATAAATATCTTTATAAATATTATAAAAAATATAGTCATCGTTGAGAAGAGTAATATCGTCAATGTATCGGTATACGTTCTAGAGTTTCTTATAACAGCTGTTGTTTTTTAATAAACATACTTTAACATACTTGCATTCAAAGCCGATATTATGTAAAAATGCTTGTCGCAGAAATCGGAAAAGTGCGTTGAAATTACAACGTTGGACACCAATGGTGTGGCAATCACTATTTAATTATCATACCACAATGGCTTACGTTTCAGGCGCTGTCTCTAACACCGCGTATATATAATAATGCTGCAGCACAATTTAACATGTTTCCTGTGCTCACTGCGTACATTGTAGGGTAAAAGTTTGTAGTTCCTGCCAATACACTATATGTGAGTACGTGTTTGTTTGGGGTACGTCCAAATATGTGATTTCAGCGTATTTGTATTCCGCGATTTCAGCTATTTCACATTTGCATGAAAACCATAGGGTCATAATCATAGTGTGGAAATTAGTTGGAAACGACTTAAGCGTGTGTGATGAATACTTAACTTATGGCCATACCACTTGGCTATTCTAGTCTATTGTAGTGAAACGATAGCTTTTTCACAAACCATGAATATTTTTATTGGCCCACTTGCCCCAGAGCGGAACCAATGTTTCATTAATTTATGTTTAATTTTGACTTTTTTATTGTAAAAGTCGTTTGTTATTTACGGTGTAAGATTTTCGATTGCTAAAATGCTAAACTTTTGCCAAATCTTTATTTACTAAGCAGTTTCGGCTAATTTTCTTCAAATTTTTGTGAGCTAGGTGTGTATCTATCAGTTAATCCCTCAATAACACACTTACTCATTTCATCAGTAACTGAGTGTAATATTAACAAGCAGAAGTAAAACTTGTACCGTAGGTAAACACAGTGGCCACCGTAAACACAGTAAACACGTAAACCACCATAATATTTGGCCACAATATTATCTAGCAAAATGGCATTTTTTAACTATTTTAATATATTTTACATTATAACAAAGCTGTGTCAGGCATAAATTTTTGGCTATTTTCACAACTACAAGTATGGTTTGATGACTTAAAATAAATTGGGTAAAGCTTTATAAATAAATACAAAGCTTTTATGGCACATTAATTTGTTGCTTAAATTGCAAAACTTAACCGACAAAACCCCTATATACTACCACTATAAATCAATTATTAACTGAAGATGAGCCCAATAAGTCATAGGGTACAATGCTTGAATAAGGTTTTGGCTCTTACAACTATATCAAAGAGGCAATTAATTATAATCATTTTTGTTGCAGCAATGTTGTTGTTTCGTGGAATTTTGACACTTTTGGCCGCGGCAAGCGTTGTGTTGCAACCGCCGCCACCTGAAAACGAGGATAAAACGGTGTCGGGCAAAAACGTGGTACGGTTTTTTAATGTCACTGAACACAACCTGGACAAGCAATTGCGTAAAAACACAAATAAATTATATTTGTATAAAAAACGACACAAATACAAGCTCATGCATAAAAAATGATGGACTTGTCCAACTGTTAACTGAGGTGTATGCGATGGTTGTCGTCTAAATCGTTGTGACAGGAATGGCTTCAAGCCATGACGTGTATCGATCAATTAATTGATCAATCAATTTTTTGACCGTGGTATGGGTCCTGCTAAGTCAACGTGTAGAATGTGGCATTGGGTTTTTCTGGGTATGGTGCCAATTGGAGACTTTGAGTGTCGAGATATTTCGAAGATAGGCATGCAGTGCAGTGGTAGAAATAGTCAAATAATCTCTAATTCGAGTGGATTATTTGTTTTGTAAAACAGTTTTTGAAATTGAATGCCGTTTTTGGTATTTTTTATTGCTTTTTTTGTCAATCACTCGAGACAGGCAAATGGCAAATATATTTTGGCCGTTAAAAGTAATTAAGTGGTTTTTTTCATAGCTATAGAACCTGTTAGTGGTTTTTGGACAATTAGTTTTGTGAATGGCACCCAAGCAATCAGTTAAAATGTTTCAGGGTAGTGTAAACTGCTAAAAGTTCCCTGTCGAACGTGGACTTTGAAGTGTCTGAAAGAGTCAGGTGTTGCTGACTTGAGATTTTCAAAAGCTGTATTAGCGTCTACTGTCCACAATATAACTGCCTGATCGTGTTTGTGTTCTTTGTTGGGTCGTTAGGGGTGCTGCGATTGCAAAAAATTAGTGAATTAATCTGTGGTGAAACGTACACATCCCCAAAAATCGTTTTAATTGTTGAGTTGTGTTTCACGAATTGTTTTTGTTTTGAGTGCAGAAGTTTTTAAAACTTCGGAGCTGATCACTGATCGGAACTAAACCTGTTTTTAAGAACTCGTGAATGCTGGTTTTGATGTAGAGACCATTTTCGTTTTTATCGAAAACAGCAGCTGGGTGTCGGTAATGTGATTCAATAGAATCACTACCGACGAGATAATCATCGATGTTTGCGACAAAGACAAAATATTTTAATGTACCGTCTATAAAACGTTGAAAAGTCTGTGCAGAGTTTTTGATTCCGAACGGCAGGCGTCAATGTAGAAAAAGTCCGACATGTGTAGTAATAGCCTTTTTATAATTGGTAATTTTTTGCTACGTGGATGAAATGGTATGCTTATACTAGATCAGACTTGAAGAAAACTGTACTGTCAGCAAGTTTTGCTAAAACATCGGCGGTATGCGAAATCAAATACTTGTAAGGTACTGTAGCTCCGTAATTGTCGCAGGGTCTAGGTGAACCACCCGCTTTGATAACTACTATAACTACTGTAACTACTTTGATAACTACTACTAATATGTATTAGCTACGGATACTAGCTGAGGTATACAGTTTCAAGTCCTTTGATCTCTGAAAGTTTTTTAGTGGCTACCGGTTTACTGCCAAATAGTCTACGTGGTCTGCTATAGAAAGGAGCACCCGTCCTATTTATGTAGTGGTGTCACGATATTGTAAATATACCATATGGTAAATCATTTTGAGACTTTGTACTAAATGGTATTGTGGTTTCGCAATATTTTTGTATTCAGTTAGTAAATGATTAATGCGTTTTTCGTTTTTTCTCTAGACTATTTTTCTGTCTAAACTCAATGTTCATATACCTTGAATTAAGTGCACTTTAGTCTTCACTCTTCAACAGTCTGTAATCTGTTGGAGTTTTGTGATTCACTTTAATTTTTGCTTTATAGGTGTCAAATGCTCCGATGACGTCTGTGTATTTTCAAATCTCGTGTTTCGGAAGTGCAGCGATGACTTTATTGTCCCAACCGTACGTACAACTTTATTGCGAGCTTATTAGACTGTTATTACAGCTAAGCTTTTATTTCAGTTGCAATTTCTTTCATTGTTTTTCAAAATTAGTTTCATTTCTTTTTCCAGTTTTTTTATTTCATTACTTTCAAGTTTCATATAATTTCTTTAATTTCATGCAGTTTTCACTCTATTTATTTCATTTCTTGCTAGTTTCTTTTCGTTTCAATTTTCGCGTCTCAGATTTTTCGCTAATATTTCTGAGTCGCGTTCAGACATGCGCATCTGAGTACATTGGTGGGGGGGGGGGGTTGAAAGTAAGTTTTATATTTGCATACTTTTACAACAGTCTCAATACTTCGACTGTAAACTGACATGTGACATATTGCATGTAACGGGGTCAAAATTTTTGGACGGGGCGCTTACGCTGATCGGCCAAAGTACGCTAAATTTTACAAAAAATTGTTGGAATTCACTCTTTCCACCCCTGATTTTATTTGCCGTCCTCTTTCAATCTCTCAATAATGTAGGGCAGCTAGCTATTAATCTATAAGCCCATTCTGCGGCATGTAAGTCTAATTTTTTTACATCGGTTTTTCATCAAAGTGCAGACTGGCCTGCACTGACCTTGTGCCCCCAATAATCCGTCATATTATTACAATGTCAACTGGGTTGCCCTAGAACATTTCTTCATTCTCAATTCTGCCAAGTTCTGAAACCAGACGAAAAGCTGGAGGTCTTCAGCCAAGGTAGCTTACCCCTACTCACGAATAGTCGATGTACGTATGTATGTATGTATGTATGTATTAACTTTCACAATTCATTTCACATTCATTTCTTTCGTTTCTTTTTTCTTTCATTTCTTTCATTTTTTAATGTCTTCTTTCTTTCAAAATTTTCTTTTTTTAATTCAGCGTTTTCTGGCAACTTAAATAAAAGCTTTGCTGTACAAACAGTTCAACATTAGGCACTCAAATCTTATAGCCGCTGAGATATGCGTGTCAAATACGTCGCTAACTATGTTCCTGTTTACTATTAAGCAATTTAATTGATCAAAAAACCTCACACGTAGTTTAATGTGCACAATATAATGGGATTTATATTTTCTGTACTCTCATTCCAATTATTACTTGATGCTGAGTAAAGATCTTACATTACATTACATCTTACAAACAATCAACTGATATTTCACCTACAAGCAAGTCAGTTACATCTGAATAAATCCTGTGATGCCGACTATGAGTGATTTTGTAAGTAACTTGTAACTTTTTATTAAATATTGTGTAAACTAACATAAACTACAAAAGCACATTTCAGCAATATAAGTATTGATTCCAACAAATAATAATTTTTGACGCATACAATTATTTTAAAAACATTTTGAAACATTTTTATACCGCAATACACACAAAAATATAAATCTCATTTGTTTTAAACACTGTATTTCAAGCACATATAGTCAAATATGTCGGTGAAAAATAAAGTGACAAAGTCGGTACCCGAATGCAATCTTAACGAGTCGCTCAAACTCTGAAATGGTAGAACCTCGCGCGCAGCTTCATTTCAATTGAGATCCATTTTTGAGTGCCTTATAAATTGTGCCCATGAAACTTATTAGAAAACTTTTATTCATTAGTGAAGCAAAGCAATTAACGGACGCTCAAACTACAAAATAGACGTTGGCAGCCGCGGGCATAAAGTGTTAAAGTAAAGCTTAGTTTCAAGAATCAGTAGCCAAACTCAAACCTTCAATATTTTTTACAGTGTGTTTAATTATATAGTATACTGAGCATTCACTGAACAGCTTGCAATTTGTTTATCAAAAGTTTGTGATTTTAAGTGCGCATCAATGCCGTTGTTTTGCTTTTTGTGCACGTATTTACAAAGCTTAAAAAAGTATACGTAAACTTAAATGAATGAGATGTACTTTTAAAGCCTAGTACTCACAAATGGGTTGTGCATTTTGTGCTTTTAGATGCTATACAAATGCTATGACAAAGATCCATAAAGTGTCGACCACAGCGCAACTGACAGATGTATTGGGTTGCACTTCGAGCTTGAACACCCAGATCGTGTATTTCTTTACAAGACTGGCACTGTGTTTTACAGAAAATAATTTCTATTATTTCGATGAGTAAGTTTATATTTATTTATATGCTGTTTTGTAAGCGCCAAAAAGCAACCGTAGCATATATGATCAGAATTAAGCCAGAGACACGGTGACCATGTTTTTGGCAGGTTGCTACTTAACAAAAATGACTTTGAGAAACCAGTTTCTAGCTACTTTTAAAATATATTAGCAAACTAAAAATGGAATTTGACTTCGCTTTAACAAAACTAGAATTAAAAATAAATTTAGGTTTATTTAGTTTTAACTAGTTAATTAGTTATAGTTAAACTATGACACAATTTAGGCAAATTTAACCATCCAAATAGTGAAAAACCAAGATCGACAGATCGACCTAAACAAGCACTTTTGTTGACGAGCATAAATTTTGACCACAGCAAGTATTATTTTACCGTATCGGTAAAATTAAGCGCGGCATGCCAGTAATTTTTGTTTGGCAGTAGCTCTAATTTGTATGCCGATGTAACACAAAGTTTCAAATTTTATAATTTTAATAAATCACTTTATGAAAAAATTGCTGTATTTGTAAGCTTTCAAACTGTCGGCTTGAGACTCATCAGTCGACTGGTCACATCCATTTAGTTTGACTAAAAAATTCAACACAAAGAGATAATCCAATCAAAAACCATACATAAATGTTCCCAATACGAAATTAAAACTAAATTTTTAGTGATAATAATTATAATAATAGATGGATGTGGTCTGAAATGGCTGGCGTTGATGTTTTACACAAAATAAGTAGGTATACAGTGTGATGTACTGGACCTAGTTTTCTGATTCGTATGACACCTATGTAGTTTTTTGTCTAAACTACATGATATTACGTGTTCCGGCATTAAGTCAGCGATAACTATATTTTTATGGTGTCATACGTTGTATTTAATTTTTTGCTCCAATGTTTTAATTTGCTTAAGGTGGCGCTCAGGAGAACCGACTTTGGCGTTTAAATTTTTTCAGCGACATTTTTGACCATAATGTCTTTATGAAAAGTTAATCAAAATGAAAATAGCTTTCATTTGATGTGCATATTGTGATAAAAAATTTTTTTAAATATTTTGGACAATTTTGTAGCCGTAACAAAAAAATTTTTGTTTCCATATAAAATGATTACTCATATCATTGCAATATGCGGTTTTTTAGCTTTAAATTGATGTATTAAACTTAAGAATACGTTGAAGTTTTGCTGAGTTATTTAGCCGTGAAAATAGCAAATCCAAAATGAAAAACCTACAAAGCTGATAAATCTTCGAAAATGTCAAATTTTTGATTTAATTTCTTGAAAAATTGAGTATGGCTTTTTGTAACTTTTTCAACGGAAATATGCAGTCCTAGGGAAGGTCTAATTTTTAAAAAAGTGAAACGTGTGGGCAAACCTCACATTTTTGCGTAGCGAAATCGACTACTTTTTTTGGACCTGGGTCCCAGCTGCCGTTTGCGATTGAGTTGAAAATTTGCACAATAAAAGAAAGAATATAAATGCAGACGTGAAAGTTTTTCGATTTTCAAATTTTGGCCCGCAGCACTTTTTGTAGTCGCTCAAACACGACTGACTTTTGAAAAATCAATTTTTTGCAAAATCAAAAATAAAAATAAAAAATCGAAGATCAACCACGTCTAAATTTTTGAGAGATCTTTCTATTGATACCAAGATCATCAAAATCGGTTGAAGTTTCGCTGAGCTAGGTCAAAAACAAAATTAGTGTGAATAGGAAATTCGACATGGTCATAAAATTTGACACATTCACATTAAAGTGCTGAACTGTATTGAAAATAGGTATTTTTGATGTCTCTTTGATATACAATTAAAGTGGTATTGCTATTTATTGCATGAGCTGAGCGCCAAACATGAGTTTTGTTGCTGGGCGCTACCTTAATTAGAATGTATTAAGCACTTTTTAGCGGCAGACTTTTATGAAGTCCATCCTTAAGCGCGGTTCGTATTTGTCCTTGTCCTTGTCTCTGCCGCCTTGTCCTTTAGCTATTTCAAAAAATTTACCTGACGAAGTATCACAATTTTTGCATGAACAATGTTTGAGTCAAAATCAGTTCGTATGCAATAAATTGCCAAAACGAGTCAGCCAATTTTTTGCAGCAGCTGACAAAATTTGTCCTTCTCCCTGTCTCTGTGTCCTCAAGGACAAGTATGAACCTGCCTTTAAAGTGTAATTTTTATCAAGTGTTTATCAAGTAATTAACTGAGTATATTTTAGATGTGTCTACCGTTCTGGAGTATATGTTGTGCAGAAACTGGAGACCGTGATCAAACCTGAACTATTAAATGACTGCAGGGAGTTCATGATTAAAAAATTTCAAAATTGTAACTTTAAGCCTTTCAGCAGAATTCAAAGGTAAATTAAATTACCAACAGATTTTGATTGATTTGGAAAGTTTTGATTGTTTTTGTGTATTTGTACAAATTAATGATGGTGTACGGTTCTATACTGCGAAACAGAATTAAGGTGTAATTTCGAACTTGCTTTTTGGAACATCCCGTACAAACTAACCGTAAATTATGTGAAACTCGGATGTCATCATGATGCCAAAATTTTCAACGCGTCATTTCAAACCGACTGTAAGTCCGGTTAGAACAAAACCGGAAATCGGCCGTTAACTGATTGTATTTGCGAACTACGTGCGTGGAACTTTCCGAAATACAAATCTATCAAACATCCTTAGACTAATATTGGAATTAACATTGTATCTGCAGCCTAACACTAAAAACTCAATTTTACAGTAACCGGTATCCGGACATAAACCAAATACGACACCGGAAAAGACCGTAGCTCATTAACAACTTTTTATTGATTACCTAGCATGTGCTAGTACAGTACCCAGCGGAATTATCTACCTCTGACGCTAGAGTCAGCGTCGCTGACTGTAGTCATTTTGTTCACGTCTCAGTTTCATAAAATTGGACTGACAGGGGAATGATTGAATTTCATCAACTAACTTCGGAGTCAGCAATCAGAGCCACCTGAGTCATTCCCAGCTGCAATGTAGCTCGCTGTAGCTCAATGCAATGTAGCTTACAGCGCCGCTAAGCATGACTCAGGTGACTCTGAGTCACTGATGCTGACTCCGGAGTCAGTTGATGAAATTCATCAAGCCAGTCCAGTTTTATGAACCTGTGACGTCAACAAGATGACTGCAGTCACTGGCTCCAAACTGCAGTCAGTGATGCTGACTCTAGCGTCAAAGGTAGATAATTACGCTGGATACTGTAGCCACTACGGATTGCTCAAGCTCAAGTTCTTCAGGTTCTGTTTTATATAATAGGATCAATTCCTAAAATGGATTAAACGGATTAGATTAAAATTTGTTTTGCCGATAACTCATAACATCCTATATGAATTAATACGTAATTTGCTATAGAAATTATTTGTAGCACCTCCCGCATGAGCACGAAAATTATCAAGTCCACTTCAACACGAGATAAGTAAATAGGCAAAAAAGTTTTAATCTATTCCGTTTAACTCATTTTAGGAACTGGCCCTTAGTTATACTGTTTTAGCTGCCCGGAAGGAGGGGACACTGCCATTTACGATCAGTGTTTTGACGCGGCACTGGTAGAGACAAAGCATGCTCTGACGATGACTTGCAAAAACTTCGCAGATGATGTGTTGGTTAATGATGATGATTATGATTATTTTCGTGAAGTTGCAAAAATGCATGAAGAAGAAAAAAGGAAAGTGAAGGACGAATACGCGTGATAATTTTTGCTTTAATAAATTTGAGAGTAAAAGATATACGATCAACAATGTTGATTTTATTCCGGCCACCGTCTCAGCGGCGACAGGTCTTTATACTGCTTTTTGAAATAAGCTGGCCACGAAGCAGTTAGCATGATTTACGTGTTTAAGTTTTGGCTTATCCTTAAAAATTATTGCTCGTATACGAGTACGAGAAATACGATCAACAATGCTGCACATTAAGCAATGCTGTCACAGTAAGTAATTTTTGTTTGAAATCTACAAAACAGTACAGCATATATTCATAATGACGGAACTACAGGCCATATTAAATGTGCATCATATCATTATTCCGTGGTAAAACATAAATTTCAGGGCTTAAATCTACTAAATAACTACTCATTCATTGTTGAAATTTTTTGACTAAAATTTTGCAGTTGAAATGACTACAAAATACCAGGGATAATGAGTATTTTACTTTTTTAATTTGCCCCATTAAAGCGGCCGAAAACAGCTACATATATTCAGATTCGCTTCTTTCTAGTGTTGACGAATACTTAGTTTATGAACTATTCTCCAAAACAAGAGTATAATTATTCCACTTATCTACATATGTACTTACAGTGTATAAAAAAGTTTGTTTAAATCAAAGGCATGTTTCGAGACCTTAACTTCCGATCCTGCCATAAAACAAAGCAGGGTACAGTCGCAAGTGTCTCACTTAGAATTTATATCCAATTTTATAAGATAAGTTGAACGCTTACCAATTCGTGCCGTGGTCAACAACTCAGTCAACAACGGTTGTTACCTGTAGACACCTTTTTTTCACTCAGAACTCATAAGTATGTATACATACTTTGTCGTCATACTTTGCGGCTATTCCATATCACTTTTATAACCTACAGCCTTGCGCTTTTGCCTCACATAACAATGCCCAACAAACAACATAACAATCCAGATGATCAAACCACTTGCCACTACTTCACGCCACTCGACTCCTTTTCATTCGCGGTTTTGGTTTCTTTCTTTTCCCTTGTAGTCTATTCGGCGCTGGTGTTGTCGACAAGGCTGCAGTCAAGCAAGCAAAGGAAGTGGTAGGATTAGCAGGGTATAGTACAGTTCAAAATTAACATCATATAATTCCGGAATTAACGTCACTGACTTCATTTTGACCAATCATTGCCCGGTACTAGTTCTCATCAATCTGACACAAAAATTCAAATAAAACATGGACATCCATCTTCACACACTGAAGAAATTGACGCAAATGACAAAGATTTTGTTAATAAAAAATCGAAAAGTAACTGTTGGCAAAGGAACAAATGATAACTTTTTTGGAGTTAGTCAATCTGCAGATATATTTGTTTACCGTGTATCAGCCGATTGTGGACAAGACGTCATCACACAATACTGCCAAACCAATGGAGTTACTGTCCGTAAAATTGAGACAACGTCTAAGTGTGATTACGAATTAAAAAGTTTTCACCTAACAATGTCCATGACCGACTTGGAAAGTCTATAATCCTAAATTCTGGCCCATGAACGTAAATTCCAGATGTTGGTATAAACCTCACAATAATTCTAACAATGTAGGTAATTGAAATTTGTCATTGGAACATCAACGGGGCAGATCAAAAATGCTGGAACACGTATGCTCGAATTTTGCATAAATCATTTCAAGTCATCTGCACAATTTTCTCGAATAACTTATCGGACGCTGCCAGAACAGCCAAAATCTGCCACAATTGCATGAAAATATACAAATATAATTAACTAGTTACTAGCATGTCGTAGTGCTTAAACGAGCTCGTCCTCATGCATTAACGACTATAAATAAAGTTTCATATATATTTTGTAGTCAGTGACTGCAAACAAGTAATCAGGGGAATTCTTAGCTTAGCTTATTTGAGCCTGTTCTTATTTTCTTTTAAGGTGGTACTAACGAATGTGCAGTGGTTTTTAAATTTTTGAAAAAAATTAGTTGATTCAAACTGTATTTTTTGAAAATAACGTCTGTAAAAAATTGATTCATATACACAAAATGACAAATGAAGTGAGCGGCATCATGTGAAAAATTTTTTGGATCAAGCCAAGCCAACAAGCCAAACTACAAAACAGGAGAATGGAATTTTAACAGTTTTGGCCACTTTTCTTAGCGCATGCGCAACGCATAAACACAAAAATAAATATGAATAAACTTTAGCAAATTTTCTAGACCCAAAATGAAAATTTTTTCAATTGCTTATATTTTTGCGCAGATATAGAACCCGAAATTTGAGTGTGAATAGACACTTTTTACTTTGAAACCGTATATTTCATTATATAATTGACAAATCATAAAATCGTTCATTTTGGGTCTAGATAATTCACTTTTAAATATTTGTGCCATTTTTCGCATTTTTTTATTCTTTAAACTCGTCAAAAAGTGGCCAGATTTGAAAGCGCTCAAAAAAGCCAAATTGGTATACTTTTAACACGTGCCATACAAATCGTCTTTACAGTTGTACAATAAAACTTTGCTTAAATGTAGAAGGAAAGTAGCGCTTTCTAACGCTATAAAAACTATGATATAAAGTTAATTAATTATTGAATACTATCCTGTTGAAAAACACTGCACATTCGTTACTACCACCTTAAATGCTTTTGCGATTTTTTAGCTCTGCCTCCATTTTAGCTTAGGCATTTTCGTCTTTGTTTTTCTACTTCCTGTTTTTCATTTATCCATTTTTTGCAATTTTTTTACCTACAAGGCAGCAAATTTGACCGTCATATAGCTTCCAGTTCCTTCTTCTTATATTACTCTGCTTTTATTCTCGGAGTTTCGCCCTTTATTTTTTCTATTTTCCTCTTATATCTTATATACCTAATGACCGTTTGTTTTCCAAAATTTTTCTTAGACGTATTTTGCATTGTTATATTTACACTGTTCACATTTGTTAGGCATATTTCACATTTTACTATCGGCGAATTGCACCCAAATCGATTTAGCTTAAAGTCTATGCTGGAGCTAACTCCAGTTAAATAGATTTATTTTTCACTTTATTCAACGAGTAAAAAGAGATACTGTAACAGGGAACTTTTGTATTGGAAACCATTGAACCGTAAATAAATAAATGAAGTCATTTTGCTTATACAATCTGCAGGTAGTTTTTTGGTGAACATCTTAGAAGCGATCAAATCAATTCTCATTGTCATTATTCTCTAATTACTAAGTACTTACATTAGTCTTCTTAATTTAAACTTCTCACGAGTGACGTGCTAGGTTCAACTCTCTTGGCACTCTGTGAAACTCTAAACAGTTTCAAAAGGTACCCTCTGATTTCTTTGTTTTTCTTGAAATATATAAAAATGTTCGTTGCCGAATTGGAACTGATAATGACGGTAGAAATAGGACCAATCCAAAATGCCATTCCTAAACCTCGGACCATAGTCGTGGCTACTATGGGCACAACGTACAGAAAGAAAGTGCAAATGATCACTAAAGCTAGCATTTTGGTGACTTTCAATTGACGTTCCTTGTTCCGTTTCATGGCTTCTGACAGGTGTTTATCAAATATCGGAAAATACAAGCTCAGAACTGCAAAACCGTAGATCAAAACCGAGCCACATGTGGCCGACAACTGTATGAAATCATAGATTTTGTCGACTCGCGGATCCATCACCCGACCAGATGGGCAAAAATAAGGAATCATAGGGTTGCGCGGAAGTTTATAGCTAGAAAAAACAGCAATTGATATTGCTAAAACTGCAAACGCATGCAATGCAATGCAAACTATGCTGAGACTTTTGGCAGATAACCGTGTGTAAACTTTAATGCTGACGCAGGCAATAAATCGTTCAATGGAGAGCAGCAGAAGCATCATCGGTAGCAAGTTTGTGATCACAGGAAATGTTTTTGCGCAGTCCCAACGCGAAACCTTTTTTAGCGGGGTTTCTGAGGCCAAATAAAATAGCCGAAATGTACCACTGGCGAACATACCTAAAATAAGCTAGAATAACTTTACCATGTTTGATAAATCAGAGTAAACCAGTTATCTATAGCTAGCTCAGTCAGAAAATTTTGCAGTTTTGCCCTTTTGTGCACTCAACTACCAAAATTCCAAAAACTCACGCCTCATTCCTATAGCCTAGTCTACAAGTTCCGGGACCCGGGCCGGGCTCGAGCTTCTGCATAGAACATGTATTGACTTTTTTAATACGAACGAACGTACATTGTTCATAACTTGCTCATAGTATGAGCGCACACAACTCGACATATTACCAAGAGTAATATTACTGTTCTGTACCCGAGTTGTGTTGTTGTGTACCGCTGTAATAGTAAAATTGAAAATTTTGTCACTTTCGTCTGTACGCGTCAAGATATGAGCGAGCCATGGACTCCTTTAAACTGAACGATAGCGGACCCAGGGCCAGTTTGCGTGAATTGTTGGAGTGTAGCGACTGTATTAAACGAGCGCACACGATTGATGGGCCAGGCTGGTTGCCCGCAAGGCCAGTTGGGTTTATCCTAGGCTCAGGTCCCGCAGACAGCAAAGCAGCACGTGAGGGCCCGGCGGGCCTATGACAGCCAGCGGACCACGGGCCCATCTGCCCGCAAGCAGCAACACGGCCCGGCCCGTGCCCGGCCCGGAAAATTTGCTAGTGGTAGAACTCTACTTGTAGGTTAATGGCGAAGCAACTGTGAACTGCGACATTAATGTAATGATGTGTTGCCAAAACTGAAACTGAAACACTGAAAGTAGTTTCAGCTAGTACAAGTTTCAGTTTCAGCGCCTGACACTTAAAATGAAACTTTATCTACCCTGCTGAAACCTCAGCTTAAACTGAAACTAATCTTGAGAAAAAAGTAAAACTAAAACGGAAATTTAAACAGAAACAAAAATGTGTCCAGAGCTGAAATATATCGTTTCTGATAAACGTACCCATGCCAAAGAGGGAATCGGCGATTGCCAGAAAAAACGGCAGGCAGTATTCTTTGCGTTTGAGCTCAGGGCATCGAATTACGGCCAATATAATGAGAAGATTGCTCAGGATTTGAAAAAGACCTTCGATGGTGTAAATGGAGAAGAAGATACTCAATCGTATGATGATTGGATGGGTGTTGTTCATATTGTTGTCAAATAGGGCTGCCAAAACTTGAAATTGACAACTGAGTCAGTTCGAGACTGGAAAAGTGTTCTAGGTGCTTGCCTGTGTCAGGTAAAAAGATACAGCTTGCAGAGGTACAATTACCAAGCGATAAGGATGAACCTTATTTATAAACCCTTCTTTCTATATAATCTTTGGCAAGCCTAACAGCTGTGGAATTTCAGAAAAACAAGTTTTCAATTACAAGGACTTTCAGCGTGTTTGATATTATGTTTTAACAAATTCGCACAATAGATGAGTACCAGATGTGTCTATATTTGGCAAAACTGTTGAACAGTTGTAGCCAGACGGGTTGTGAAACAATAGGTATTATTGCTTCAGATTTGCACTGAACCTGAGCTCAAGGACACTGACCTAATTATCTAGGTCACAACAGCTGACGTATTATGCTTCCATATTTTAAAGAACTTTCAATTTAACATGAAGCTGCGTGGATGTAATTTGCAACCCCCTCTTGCAAATTTCCCTCCATAAAAATTGACTCGGTGCAATTTACCCCAGCGGAAACAACTTCACCAGGGCAGTTTTTCTGGGTTGAAAATTTACAACAATTATATATTTGGACGATAGTTGATAATTTTTTAATGACCAATTTTATTTTACCGATTCCGGTTCAAGAGTGCCGGTTCAAGTTCCTAAAAATTACTAAACTTGAAAAATAAAATAAAAAATAATAGAACTTTTGGCCGTAACTTTTTTCAGGGAGCACATAAAGGATTTTAAATGTCACAGTTGGATAGAGCAAAAGAAAGGCTTTAATACCAAAAAGTTTATACGTAAACGCTGACTTATGTACCGAAAAACGCAAAATAAAATTTCACAATAAAAATAATTTCAGCTTTAGACCCATATTGCAGGCGCCATAGCGAATGATGGGGCGAAAACTCTTTTAATCAAGGATTGATGTTATATGGCTGACTTTGTAGAAGCAGTTGTTTTGCGTTATTAGCATTATGGCTGTAGTTGCGCCAAGTTTTGAAATATACTGAGGTTACGTCAAAACTGTTTCCGCCATAACTTTTTTTAGCTAACTGGTAATTTTTTTTAGTTTTCCGCGTCAGGTAGGATATAAAAACAGCTTTAATTTGATACCATAAAAATTATAGGTTATCGCTGACTTATGTGCAGAAAAACGTATGATTAGTTTTGACAAAAAATAACTCCAACTTTATTGACCCCGAACTAGAAAACTTGGTCACGTGCATCACAATCTAAGCTTATTTCATGTTTACAACATGAGCGCAAATTCTTCCAGTGCAGTGCAACTTTAGGATTATAATTTTTGTTAAAAACATAAAAATAAGGATAGTATGATATATTTAATTAAATGTTTAAATTATTTTTATATATTCTAAATTGATTTTGAACGGGGGATCTAGTCTGAGTCTAAAACGGCCGCGGAGATATAAATAAATTTTCCTTCTGTGTCTTCTGGCTTATTGTTCACGACGGTTTACGAAACGGGTGGTGGCACCGGTGACCGGTAGTTTTTAAACAGGGGTTAGGTATTGAGGCACCTTGTGTTGCTGAGGACTAAGTCTACGTCCTTTTATGTTAGTTTTATGTTTTAAATTAATTTTTACTTGTTTTCTTCCTGTAATAAATTCGCTTGTTATATTTTTGAAATAAAATCGTTATTCTCTCCAATAAAATGTTGACTTTTTAATATTTGTTAGCATTTCTTTTGGGGACTCAGTGACTTTTGGTTTTGTAGTTGTAGGCCGATTGTTGAGCGAATAGAACGATTTGCCCCGGTTGGCAGCCATTATTTTGCATTCCGCTCGGGCTCGGGCGCACGGTCTATTTTGTTCTCAAAGTCCTCGCCTTTTCGGCTTAAATTCCACGATTCCCGTGGTTTGCAGCATAACAGAAAAAAACAGCGACGCAGTTTTGGGCTTGTTTCGCGGTCGCAGGTCAAGCACTCTAAAATCAAATTGACTGGCATTCCGAAACAACCATAAACGCCGACCACAATTTATAACTACAAAATTGGTGTTTTACTAACCAGCTGGAAACCCAAAAGTGAAAAAAACTGATAGGGTGCAAAATTAGAAGTAAGAAAATTACTTTTAAAAATACCTTTAACCTTCAAGCAAAATCCTTAAATCCTTGCAGCAAAACGGAAAATCTAAAATTTTCACCTATACGGGTAACCCCCCAAAAGGATAATTGAGCAGTTTCAAAAAAACTACACAACCAAATGAGCCAATATTTTGCACAAAAGAAGTTGAAGTCAAGTATAGTTAGTATGCAAAAAGTTAGATGCAACAATTTGGTCTAAATTGCTCTTATGTAGCTGAGAAAAAATTGCCCCTGACCCTGTCCTTGTGTTTTTAAAGACGTGTACTGAAAGTACTGAACCGAGCTAAATAAAAAGTAAGTTTGTTGTGTCGATATTTGCTGTGTTGAGCCCAAAAATATACCTACTTAACTTATTTTAGTAGTTTAGTAGTACTGCCACATTGATGTTAATCTGAAATAAATATTAATAGTTATTTTTAAGCAATTACAAAGTACATGTGTTTTTGTTAAACCACGAACCTCGAAGCTCTTCAAATTTACGCCTACAACAGGCAATAAGGGACTCGAGGGCGAAAATGACCGTGCGCTCTTGCCCAAGTGTAACGGTCGGAAACCGTCACAAATCGCCAAAAAACTCAAATTCCAGCCGTCTCTCAGGTTGGGGGCTCACCCGTATAGTCTCCAAGATAGCTACAAACCCTTCAAAACCCCTAACACAGCTAAACGGGCAAGCAAAAATTAAAAAAAAACATACCTTCAAATGTTTTTTATTTATTTTTATTAAAAATTTATTGCAAGCAAAATAGCAAGTATAACAAAAACAGAGGAAAACAAGGAAAAGCTAACTTATGGTCGTACTCTAACTCATGGATAAGCTAGTCCTATACTCAATCGGCGCGAGAGGCCCTAAAGACCTATTTCCGTTTAAATGCGTCGATACTACCCCCTGTTTTCCGTCGGATTTGTCCAACTGGCTAACAACAAGACAGCCCACACAACCGTAGAATATATAATTTCGGCAGTGACCGAACGAGCGGGGATTAGCTTTCCACTAAAAATCTCACTGAAAAAATATATACTTAATTAAATTATTAAATAAATTGGCTAAATTTGGCGTTACGATGTGATTAAAAGTCATGAATTCATACGACACGTCATCACTTTACTACGCTGGAAAAAAGTAGTACGGTAGAGACTGCAAGAAGTCTTTCTACTAATTTCTGAACTCAAGGGCTCTGCACAGAACGCTACGACGTCACTAAAACGGCCAAATACAAAAACTAATAAAAACGTGTCTTGCCTTAATTCCGTGAAACGGAAATGTGAGTAGTTTTTCAAAATGTATATGTCTTTACGAGTGCAGAAAAACCTGCCTTTACCAGGGGCCTGTTGCACAAAAGTCGTAAGCAATAAGTTCATATGTTAATATGTTCATATGTTAATAAGTTATAAGCCCTATGAATCTGCGTTGCACAGAAAGCCTATTGTAATAGGCTGAATTGTCATAGGTACAATAGGCTAAGTTCAATAAGCTACGCATAGTCTAGCGTGCGGTTTCATATGTGTCTGAGTGTGCGTGTGTGTTTCGTTTGGCAATTTTTTGCAATAACTTTTTTCAGCATCATTTTTGGCCAACAGTTCTTGAAGAAAAATTGTTCAAAAATGGATGGGCTTTCATATGATGTTAATACCATCTACTTTTGAATACTTTAATTTTTTACCTATTTTAAGGCTTCTTTTTCAATTTTGTTAGGACAATTTCAACTTCAAAAATCTTGACAAATGCTGAACCAAATTTCAAAATTTTTTGGGTATGCATAGCAGCACATAAGTTTAATTCAAAAGTACAAAAAGTTTTTTCCGAAATTGTGTAGAAGTTTAGTACAGTTGAGTTAATAGGTAGTAGCTCAGCCTATTGCAAAACAGCGAGAATTCATAAGTGTTTTGCAATAGGTGCGACAGGCAATATGCTCTTTGTGCAACGCGAGCTTATTGCACTTATGACAAACAACTTATTGAACTAATGCTGCGCAGCCTATTGCTTATTGCTTATGAACATATTGCTTTGTGCAACGCAAAGCCGGCAATAGGTATGAACCTATTGGACTTATTCACTTATGAATGCGTTTGTGCAACAGGCCCCAGGGGGTCACCCCCGGAATTCAGCCAGCCCACACAACTGTAGAATATATAAATTCGGCAGCGACCGAACGAGCTTTCCACTAAAAATCTCAATTAAAAAATATATAATTAATTACATTATTAAATAAATGCGAGTAGTTTTTCAAAATGTAAATGTCTTTACGAGTGCGGAAAAACCTGCCTTTACCAGGGGGTCACCCCCAGGATTCATCATTTTTGTTTGAAACGTCTGTCAAACGTCAACGCGTTACTCTGCTGGTACACATGAATAATCCGCTATCCCCGTTTTGACTTGAGACAAATTCTAAACAAACTGTTCAACTTATCAACAATTTTTCATACAAAAACCCTAACCAAGCGCTATCGTTTTGTGTGTAACTACCATTTTAACTGTAGCGAGTTCTACTGGAAAGACGAAACGGCACCTGAAAGTTAGGGCAGTGGAACATTTAGGTATTTTGATTTACACAGGAAAATAAGAGAATGTTCACAAAACTGCGCGAATGCAAATGTTGAACTTGAATTTCTCACAAAAATGTGATTCAAGATCACGCACAGACATCGATCAAGCCTTCAGTTGTGAAAACTTTGGAATTATTGAAAACTTCAACTCTATCTTCGACTCATTAATACTAGAAATTTTGCATACAACTCATCAACAATCTAGTCTAAAGATCAATGGTGCCCACATCCCATTTTTTTTTATTCTAAGTTCCCCCCTTTCATTTTATTCTATTTTTTGTTTTTTCATTTCCATTTTCTGCTAATTTTAATTTGCTCGGGCTGTTTTCTGCTTTGTTTGTGTGTTTATTTTGTATGCTAGCAATTCTTGTGTTGCTTTAAGTTACAGCTGATGATGATATAGAAGCATACCAAAACGTCATAGTAAATATATTTTGATTATGCTCTCGTCCCTATGTTTCTTGAATTTCACTAATTTCGCTGCTCTAATATCTAATTGTAATTTGATGCTCTATTATCTAATTGCTATTGTCAATTGCCTATATAAAATTAACTGTGTTTATAGTTTTTAGTTTTTTATTACTTTTTTATATATTTTATCTCAATATACACTTCAAAATACGCTATAGTATTAACTAAAATAAAATGTGCTGCTACAATCTATATATAAATACCAGTAAATCTACACCAATAGTTTATAACACTTGATTATTATTACAACATCTCAACATGATTTGTTTGTTACCCACCTAAATATTAAAACAATTCAACATTAATTTATACAATTTATACATTCTGCGTCTTCTATCTATATTTTACCAAAAAGCGCGATATTTCATACTATTTTACAAAATAATAGTAAGCGTTGTTATTTGTTAAGTGTTGCAAAATAGACTTCCTTGCTTAGGAACCAATTATTCAGCGATGCCCCTAATACCGTCGAAACTAAAATGAACGAAAACGAAAGAATACGATAATGAAAACAATTTTTGTCGGTTTCAAAAAAATTTGTTTAATTTAGGCAAGCGTTCAGACAGGCACTAATATAATACAAAGATTATGTGCATAACCACGCACATCGCACACTTGTTCAAGGATAGCATGTAATTGTAACCAAATCTTACCTGCTCGAATTCTTCTCAAACAGAAATATGATTAATCTTCGATAAAACCAAAGTGCGCGCGAGCAGTCCAGTGTAATAGGCGTGACGTCAAAAAACGTGCTCGTACTCAAACTACGAGCGTGCGTATACGCATCTACATTTGAGGGGTACTGTACTTTCTGTAAAAGATAATTGAAACCATCCGATAGATCAGTTCAACGTCTCTCTTGTCGAACAGTGTGACTTTCATAGTCATATTTTACTTACATAATTATTCAAATTTTTTAGCGATGACGCCATGTCACGTGCTTTGATAAGTGCACCGAAGTTTAGGTTTTAAATTTACGCTCTAAAAGCTGTTCCATGTTTCTACTTTGTTGGCCATAATGCTTTGCATATTTCAGATAATTGTTTTTTGAATAGTATAATTACAAACAATTAATTCAATAGTGATTGTGTTGCAAATGTTTACAAATATCATTTCATTTTTTATTTATTATTCAAAATTTTCAATCACTTTAAAATTTTACGATCATTAAAGCTTTGATATTAACTTTAACATTTAATTTAAAACACGCTATTACGTTACAGAATAAGTTTTTTAGAAATAATCATACTTCAATTATTGCTTTGCTAGTATCTAAAATTTGAAACGTTTTTTGCATTGTTACGCATTTAGTATTTAACTGAAATAATTTTATTTTTAGTACAGTATCAAATCGTTAATATCAAATATCTAGCATAGCTGTTTTGTTTGCTATAGTTTGTAATATATGACCTATTGCAGCAAAAACATTCATGGAACTTAACACTTAACTTCAATGGCCTTATGTCTCTTAGTATCGATATTTTAAAAATGAATATTAAAATTAAAAGTCACTATTTAAAATAATTTTGATATTAATTATTCTGCTACTACTATTAAATTTTAACTAAAAATATACTGAGAAAATTACTAATATTAATAGTAAATTAAAAATAAAATAACCACAATGGTTGCTTCAATGGCAAGCTTTGAAAACCCTGATGCACCGCAGTATTAATTAATTAGGAGTAAAAGGCAACGCCTAATCTGTTCAGAATGTAGGGCTATCCCCCACCTGAGGCGGTTTTTCCCGCTCTTAAAATGTAAAATGCTCTTAAAACTATATCGAAAATAAAACGTTGGTTTCGTATCTTCACGTCTGAGAACTCACAAAGTCGCACTTTTTACCAGTTTCTAAATTAGCCACATTTGTAAGTAGAAAAGCGCCTTGAGTTGCGTGGGTGCACTTTCGAGACAGTAGAAAGGCTGCCAGATACGTTTTGCCTATCTGTGCTGGCTTGCGAGCGTCGAAACTGATGACTGATGACCCCCCCCCCTCATTTCAAGGCACTGACAAGGACTTTTGTTGATGTGCTGAACTGAAGGGGGGGGGGGAGTAGCGCAAAAACTTTGTCAGTGTCTTGAAATGAGGGGGGGTACCCCCCCCCCTCAACTGAAGACGGGGTGTTGAGTTGAGGGGGGGGTAACCCCCCCCCTCAGTTGAGCACGGGGTATCGAACTGAGTAGGGGGTACCCCCCCCCCTCAGTTGAGTACGGGGAATTCAGTTGAAGGGGGGGTACCCCCCCTCAAAACCGTACATAAAAGGCCTATTTCGCGCTGCGCATTGGACGCGCGCTGCTAGGCATAATAGGAAGAGTGTCATACTCTTCCTATTATGTACTCTTGATTCTACTCATGTGTGGCTTGGCTTGCCACTGTCAACGAATTTCAGCGAAGCAAGGGGAGGCGCGTTCACGCTGGAACAGGCGCTAGGTAGTTAGGTGAAGTCATTGAAGACTAGGGCTAGGTCCCTTGAGCTAGATAAATATTTTAAAGTAGTTTTTATTTGTTTTCTCCTTGTTATAAAAATGGCTGTTATTTATTTGAAATAAAACTATTATTTCCAACAAAAAAATGTCTAAATTTTAATACTTTGTGCGCGTTGTTTCTGGACCCTCATAGGGTTGAAGGGCCTTGTAGCTATAGTGGTGACTCCGTATGTGACCCCGGACCTAAGTAGGACTTTGGAGCGGGTTTGAGCTGTTTGCTCCGGTCGGCAAACGTTATTTTGCATTCCACTCGGGCTCGGGCACGCGGTCATTTTCGTCCCTTGACCCTCGCCTTCACGGCCCAAATTTTATGAACCCCGTGGTTTGCAGCATAACAAATCAGTCTTGTGGTGCAATAATTGGACAAAATTTGGGCACACTTAATCGAGAAAGTAAATTTTAATCAACTGTATGACTCATTTTTCTAAATACATGCGAAATACATCTCGGAGTCGCTAAAATTCATATCACAACTTATTTTAGTAGAATTAATATAACGAGTTTTGGATAAGTAGAAATGTAGTTACAACTGTAGTAATGATTGCGAGCACGAGCAAGAATAGACTCAATTATATATTTTTGTTGCAGACATGCTGTTGTTACCGGGAATTTTGACCCTTTTGACTGCTACAGGCGTCATGTCGCAGCCGCCGCGCAATGAAAAACCGGTAAAGCAGCTAAAACTACAAAACCTAAAAAAGCATTAAGTCTGACCTAAAATGCTGGACCCTAAGACAAAAAGAAACACGCGATTTTAGTACGAAAAGAACGGAAAACGGAATACAGCATCAAAAGTACAACGAGTAGTCACAAATGTCACGCCCCCTGATTTGTTGTAGGATTCACCTGATTATTGTCAGACTTAGACGGCTTGCTCCCAATTCAATCGCACAAACCAATAGTTGACTAAAATTGCTTTAATGTTTTTAATGCTTACCGTTGTCTCATAACGACAACTTGCTTTCAGTTTTTACCGGCACTCACAGGTGAAAACAATGAGTGTGAGTGAGTGCAGCGTGAGTGATCAACATGTTGAAATGCATGTACATATGTGATAGTTCAGAGCAGGACATAGTCAGGTCCCGGACCCAAATAGTTCGTAGCAGGACCCCACTACCAAAGTCTGACCAAAAAGTGTATGTATCGAACTTCATTGCTTCATAGCAGCTTAGTCGTTTGAGGTAACCCCCATAATGTATATATCATTCGAAAGCATTTTTAATGGAGATTTTTATGAAATTAAAACATTTCAAAAAATTTCAAGGTAAAAATTTTAATTCAAATAAAATCTATTTTTTTCGCCAAATTAATTACTTTTTATTATTAGCATTCGATAGCCCATTTTATTCTGCGTCTAATTATACATACAACATGACTATAGCATGCACCTGTCAAAAACTATCGATTTTTTTATTTTTGATGTTTCCATTGAAAAACGTCATTTTCGGCCCGTTTTATTCGCTGTAACTCAGCAAATACTCAACCAAATCTGACAATTTTTGCATCAATAGACGCGTGGTGACAACGCGCGGTCTGTGAAAGTAATAAAATTTCAAAATTTGATACTAAATTTTTCAATATTTGTCAGATTTACAGTCATTGTTCAGCAATTATTGTTCAAGATTAGTTAAAATAATTAGTACCACATTAAAGTTCAGTTCTTTAGCTTTCATTTGATACTAAAAACATGTGCTTTTGATTGGATTGAGCAAAGTTATGCAGCAAAAAAATATAACTGTTTTATTACTTGTCAAAAATTAGTGCTTGCTGAACGTGTCATGTGCTTGCGTTCAAACATTCTACACGCTGATATGCGTGTATAAATTTTTGTGGGCGCACAAATACACTGTGAATCATGATATAGTTTTTTGCATAACTTTGCTCAATACAATCGAAAGCACATGTTTTTGGTATCAAATGAAAGCTAAAGAACTGAACTTTGTTGTAGTAATAATTATTTTAAGTAATCTTGAACAAACATTGCTGAAAAATGCCTATAAACCTGACAAATATTGAAAAATTTAGTATCAAATTTTGAAACTTTATTACTTTCACGAACTGCGCGGGGTCATATCAAGTCTATTGATGCAAAATTTGTCAGATTTGGTTCAGTATTTGCTGAGTTACAGCGAATAAAACCAGCCAAAAATGACGTTTTTCAATGGAAAAATCACAATTGAAAAAATCTTTAATTTTTGACAGCTGCATGCTATAGTCATGTTGTATATATCATTAGACGTAGAATGAAATGGGCTATCGAATGATATATAATACATTAGGTTTTCTGTAACTAGGCGAAAAAATCGATTTTATTTGAATTAAAATTTTTACCTTGAAATTTTTTGAAATATTTTAATTTCATAAAAATTTCCTTTAAAAATGCTTTCGAAGGATATATACACTATGGGGGTTACCTCAAACGACTAAGCTGGTATGAAGCAATGCAGTTCGATACATACACTTTTTGGTCAGACTTTAGTTCCACCATGGACTAGTTCCGATCGGGACCGTCAAGTTAACAAAAGTCGGCTTGACATGAAAGTATGAAACGCAGACCAGTATTGTAATTGTTTGTGTAAGTGTTGACCTTTGACCTAGCCTTAGACAAAAGGTAATGTCAATTTGTGACAAGTATCATTTTTGGGGCTCAAAGTATAATTTGATGTTTCGCTGTGAATCTCCATGTCTTTCTTTTGTTGTATGACACAGTTTTGTTCAAATCCTGCTTTTTGAAGGAAATATTTTTTTCGTGATCACTTGGCTTACCAACGATATATTAATGTTTAAAACTAAAAAAAGAGAATATTTACTAAATACAAGAGACTCAAACTCAAATTTCAGGAAAGATTTGTTTTCATAAATTGGAATGGCTACGAAATTGCGAAATGCGAAAAACTGAGGCTACCTAGAAATGGTTATAACGTAGTTTTTGTATACTTTCGGTATTTTTTAATCTGTTCAATTCAATAAGTACTTAGTTCATCAAAGTTGAAATTGTAGTTTGTGTCAACGCGTTAAAATGTTTATGGGATTTAGTTTGGTTTTTTTGTTTTTTCTGAAAACTGCTCTTAGGTTTTTTGCTGCTGCACGACAGCGCAGCAGCTCATTTAGAATGAGTCTGGGTATCAAAGTGCAGAGTGCGTGCTATTGATATCCAGGCTGGTTTGTATGCGCCTATAATTTAGGGCATAGGCACTTAGCAATACGTAACTGAACGAAGTACA
>JASANF010018844.1:0-21014 GCA_030248245.1 Trissonchulus sp. WLG1_4 | reverse complement strand
AAAACCTGACGAACCCGACATCGGTACAGCTAAAAAGTTGCTAAAACATCCTTTTGGAAATTTTGGGCTATGGGGGGCACCCCATATGAAATGGGGGGGGGGGCGACCAAATTGGGGGGGGGCTCCGGACCGAATGGGGGGGGGGGGGGCCCCCCCCCCCAGCCCGCCCCCACTAAAAATATGCCAGGTTGTAGTTTATGCCCACAAAATTTAGTGCAAATTGCTTGAGTGGTTGCGGAGTAATACCTGTTTGAACTGTAGAACTGTGCGGAAACTGTGAAGTAATCATAGCAATAATGATAAATTGTGAAAAATCTGGACGCGTATTTTACAATCAAAAGAAAAACGTACCTTCATTTTTCTTACTTTTAGCAAAGAAATTGTGCGTCGACACGTTATGTGTACTTCACAATCTTGGCCAATCTGATTAACTGGCTTGATGTTTTGAACTTTTATGTCCTTTTGTGTGATGTCTGGCTTAGAATTGGTGATTGGTTCAAGATATTGGTAGATATTGGTAGTCTAGTGTCTGGCAGTTATTATTTAACACAGTATAGCAATGGACTAGTTTCTCAGTGAATGTACAAATTCAAAGCAAAAAGCTCTTTTTTTGCAACCTATGAGCAAAACTGCTTTGGCGAAACTACCACCTTAATCCAAGTTTTAGTCGAATAGGCCACCAGTGGTCTGTGCTAGATCCGTTCAAATGAGGGCTACCGAAGGACTTTTGTCGCACGCTTTACCTATGTAAATACACTGCAGACGTAAAGAACCAAAAGAGCAGCTTCAATCAAACTTAATTATACTTTTGATGCAGTGGTAAAAGTAAGTGTGAAAATAAATAAACTCAAGGATTAATTTTAGACCTGGGTACCCTCCTTAACTGGTAAAGTGTTCATTTCCGAAAAGTCTCCACTGAAACGACATACTATAAGAGTCAAAGCTGTCCTGTACGATGTATTGGGCTCGAATGGCCTGGCTGACAGCGTCAAAAATAGCACCAAATAAACTAAAAAACAAATAAAAAACTTTTTTAAAACAATCACACTCATGTCACGATAAAATCACAAGAAGTTTGAGTAATTGACCGTATCTTTACCTTTACCTTATGACTAACGTCACGAAAAATAGTACAAAAGAACCCAAGCAGTAAGCACACAAGAATCCAATCCTAGATAAATAAAAATAACAATTTATCAAACACAAAATAAACGGATTAGGGAATCCAAGTGATGGTGCGGCTTGTCTGTCGCAGAAACAATGTCAGCGTCAAAAATGTCTATAACACTCTGGTTAGTAATTATTAGCCTTAGTGAACACAATATTAAATGACTGTATTAATTAATTATACCACATTTTTATTGTCTTACTTGTCATGAATTTTTTTGCTCTTCATTCACAGGGGGAATGCCAATCACAATAAGCCACAGTATGTCATCTCTGAGCACAAGAATAGCCAGCACCAGGGGAAGCCGGAGCACCTTTTGATAAGAATTTTTATTCTGATGCTGAAAAAATATTGAAAAAAGTTTTTATCAAAATCAAACTCTGTTTAATATCAAATTATGTTTAACAGCAACTAAATGTGACCGAGTTTCGAGAATGATACAATAAAGACGAACAAAACACTCACAAATTCCACGTAAACTTTTCAAACACACTTCACAGTAAAATAGTAATTAGTGCAAACGCGGCAATGATGTAATGTTTTATAATTTACCTCGGCAACGTAAGCGTGAAGGAGATATCGTGCTAACAATTTCATGGAGCAAGGTAGCAGTAACCACGAATTGTTCGAAGTCTAAAAAAATAAGTAATTAATGTAATCCGTACTCGAATAAATAAAGTTGAATTAATTAAATAAAAAAATTCATCACGTAATAACGAAAACGAATTTGGGTTTTGTTTACCGAATTGATACAAATGTATTTACAGCATAACCAAGCAACTTAACCAGAAACCTTTCGAGAAAAACATCGTCTTCAAGTCAAAACTATTCATAAATGTATCTAACAAACCAAAAAAATCAAGCGAATATCAAACCTAATTGATTATCCATAAACCAGCAAAGTCTACAAAAAATTACTTCTGGCAACTGGACAAATAAATATTGTCCCATGGGCACGATTTTCCTGAGTCCAACCACGGACTTGACACGATCCATGATTATTCGAAGAAGTTGTTTGTGCTGTTAAATGCCCGATTCCAGCACACAAAATTTGCGCCTGTAAACATGAGCGATTAGTCTGATCATACTACCTCAAAATAAGGATATCAAACGCAGACTAGCCTTAAAAACATCACTAACGACATGGCACTGTGGCACATCCATGATCTAAACATTGCCGTGAGTTTGGCATCCTTTAACAGGGGGATCTAATTGGGGGAGTCTTTTTGTCATAATTTTGACTGCCCATGTACACGTTGTGTAACTTAGACCACCTTTTCGCCAAGTTCGATGTATCATTCATTCGATCAATTAGTGAAAACATAGCATCCTTTCAAAATTTTGGCCAAAATTTAGTTTAAGTATAAATTGCATAAAATTGCCATGTTTTCGGGGAGTTTCGTATTATGGGTTTACCCAGGTTTACTGAGTTGAAAGCCTGGGTTAAACTGTGTTTGTTGGGATTCATGTTGAGCTATTCGAAGGTCTCGTAGCATTTCAAAATAGTAGTAACGAACGAACCTTGATAAACTGTCCATCGCCAACATAAATCGTTCATTTACTGACTCACTGGGATGACTCGGCAGCTGAAAACATACGGTAAGATATATTGTAGTGTATATTATATATATATATATATATATATATATATATATATATATATATATATATATATATATCTGTGTATGTGCCAAATACAAATTATTCCTTGAATTATAATCATACAAACGTTCAACACTTCTACGTTACGTCATCTACTCTCTAACCGATCAAGCTAGGTTATCAGTGCGCTGGCAAATGACTTTAACAGAATTTCAAACTCAGATAAATCTTGAGTAAGTACGGTTTTTACTTTCAGGTAAATAAGCCAATAACTCCATAATATTATTTTATTTGTATTTTGCTCATTATAACTAAAAAGTACATAATAGTGTCATTAGTGTCTCACTTGAATAAAAAAAGAGTCAGACACTCTCTTTCCTGTCTGCATTCCAGTGCAGCCGTGCGCTCGTTGATTTAGGTCTAGCTGTTTAACTTTTGTTAAATGGGCCTGAAAAGAATACGTGCACAGACGGCTCGCTAAGATTAGAACGTAAGCGCGCTTTCTGATTGGCCGCCTACCTGTTTAACAAAACGCAAACAGGTAGGTCAGAAACGACGAGCGCATTTGCTTGCGCTATAACAGGCAGAAAGGCGAATGTTTCACTCTTCTTCTATGAGAGTAAGAAAGTACTCAGACGTACTCTTGATATTATAACCTAATTTTTGTTGTCGAACCTTAACGCGTCAGGATAGGACATAATTATTTTTAGAATAAAAAATTTTTAGTGATCTTAGCCTTTACAATTATGTTACACCATCCTACTTACGGCAAAGAAACACTATTTTCAAAAATAAGCACAGTCTGGTTTTTGTTGAAAGCTATAGCTAAAAATCAGGGTTCGTATTTAATTTTCAACTATAAAAATAATTTTTTCCATGATGCCAATTTGAAAACACGCTTCGTAGTAACACTGTCGAAAATTTACACTCGACCCATGTTCTAAAATAGCAGAAACTCCACATGCGACATCAGCCGCAGACAACGCATTTCCGAAGCCATATTTAGCTTCGAAGGAGGGATAAACCAAATCTTTTAACCTGTAAATAACAACGGAAATTCTGTTAATAGTTGTAACTTACTATAATTTAATACATGGAACATATTAAAATATCAAAATGTGATAATTTCAAAAACAAACAAAAAAACAACTTTAGACGCATAAACAGTTGCTCGAATACACATATTAATATGTGCGACTGAGTATTGAAATAGGACAGGGAGGGCGAACACTGACGTAGCACGGGAGAAGCATCCTTCCCAACTACCAAAAGCCACTAACGGAAATGTACGGACAACCTGACAAAAACTATGCTATGATTATTGACTATTTTTTGACAAACTTATGCATACTTGTACTTTTCCAGCTTCTCTTCAATCCATTCTCTAAGATTGCTTTGATATTCGCTGTTCATGCTCACAAAGAATTGTCTACATTCGCGCAAAGGAATGCTGAAACATAGTTGGAAGTCCGTGCAACTACAAGTACAACCAGGTTGAATAAAAAAACCCGACATAGAGCATGATGCAATTAAAGACAATGAATATAGTATATTTATAATAAATATATATAGTTAACTATAACTATCCCCCGCTAACCCCCCGTGTCAATAAATGAGAGTTTTTTAACTATAATACCTTATAGTTAAACCTTATTACATTGCTATTATTCATTATTCAACTCATTGTCAAAGTATACTAAAATCATTATCAGTACAGTCACTAAACCACCACAGTGTCAAGTCTTACGTCCCTTACGTTAAGTCTGATTCAGTTTTTAACACTTGATTCAGTAAGTAAAATACAACTGACCCCAGCTCTACCAGGAATGCCTTCAGTCGACTGTGCGCGCTGGTCCAGACTCGAAATCTGCAGGCTGTCTTCAGGCTATGCTGCAAGCTTTCATACAAAGTCCAGCGTCGATACGCCGCAAGCTGTAATCTGAAAATTTTAAGTTCAGTCGCATAACAGGTGCATTTAAACTACAAAACGATATGCCAGATAAAAAAGGAAGATACTGGCACATTTTATGAAAATACTGGCACATTTTATGAATGGAGGCGCTTCGATGACACTTCGTCATGATGACACAATTAATATACGCTAAAAATGTTTTTGATACTAAATTTAACACAAAGGACAAAAAACCAGACCACAGAGACATCGTTGCAAGTAAAAAGTCGATACAAAGAAGGGGGCAAACAAAATTTTGGGCTACGGGAAGGTGGCGCACTATGGAATGGGGGGCGACCAAAAATGTAGGGTATGGAGCTCATGACCAAAAATGGAGGACGCTGAGAATTCAGAAAGTAATGTTTGAACTTTACTCTTCTACAAGACCATGACTGTGCAAAATAAGTTTGGAATAGCAAAATAAAAAAATCATTGTACAGATTAAACTCTCAATAAAAATCTTTACAATAGCATAAAGAGCGTCACTCATTAACAAGTTCAGCCATGATAAAAATTTTAACTATGCTGGTACAAGTCAAAGAACAGAGTTGCTATCAATTAAGCAATAATCCGTGCTTTATGTCTTTCCTATATCATCAGATCTGCCAAAACGCACTAAACTCTAAAGGAAACTAAAGAAGTACTGGGCAACATAATAGCTCACTCGTTCTGCACAACAGAGATTCGCAGATGGTCTACGAAGCCATCGTCAATCAAAGCACTGCTGAAACCAGAACCACACCAAAAATAAAACGGTCATGCAGCTGTAAAAACAATAAAGTTCCCACTTTTTGCATAGGATGGAGTGCTGAAAATGTTGTGTTTGGGCTCAATCGTTTTTACAAAATTAAACGCATCGGACTTTTTTAATAATAAGTTGAACACAGTCTCCATAGATCAGCCAGAAAAATTTTGCACACAATTTTTGCAAAACTAGAGCAGAAATGATAAAACAATAGCAAAACACGAAACATTCGACTGTTCACACCCGCAAAGTGACGCTAGATATAATGAAGTGGGAACTTTTTTCACATTACCAAAAACCAGACAATGTAAACTATAAAAAGCTTATTAGTCAAATCTAACATCATTACGGAAACTTCAATCAACGGCAACAAAACAATCATCTACTACACACCTATGTTTTAGCCTGAGGGCATGGCCTTGAACGTCGGTGAAGTCAAGGGTGTAACGAGCATTGTCAATACGACAGTCCAACATCTGCTGCGTCAGGCCCACTATTGCCAGCCTAAATATAACACAACGTAAAGGACCATAGCTATGTCAAGCGACTATTTCAAACGAGAGAAAGGCAAATTAATACTTGTTATCAAGGGATCAATATCAAATGGAGGATTAGATTAACTATACTAACTTCAGTCACCTAACATAAGATTGGCGAAAGTTTATACTACTTTGTAGAACGACAAAACCGTATCATCTCATTTGCTTGCAACATTTCAGTTAATCATGTACAGAATTATTTAGATAATCTAATTTATTCTATAATGTGCAAAAAATTACGCTACACAATACTTAGTTTGCATCCAAAACATTAGCCGATATAATACTGTCAATTATTACAGTAACAGACAGGAATTCATGCTCTGTCCTTCTACATGCGCATCAAGGTCTATCATAAACTTTTCATAATAACAATAGCTTGTCTCGTTTCGAAAGAAATCGACCTGCCTAGCCAAGAAAGCCGTGTGCAATGATGTTTCAAGTTTTAATTTAAATTTTCACCGAAAAACCGGACAATTTTCACGGATCTGCCAGGTGGACACAAAAAACGTATTACCAAAGCAGTTCAGAAGAATCACGTGACATTCTCCACGCCAATTCATACAGCAAAAGGGCGGACTAAAATTACACAATGACAGGCTAAGTCTTTTAAACATTCGAGAGCTGGACAGAAGAATATTAAAATCCAAAAATACAGATATGAATTTCAGACAGTTCACGATATATAATCTTAAATAACGGTTATGACCTTCCATAAAATTCTAATAAAGTCAAAAAAGTCCAAATTTGCTCTTACCAGTGTACTTTTAAAGTCAACACTTGCGTGAGAATTAGCTATAATAAGCTAATTTTACGGCCATTAGGGACAAAGTTTGAGTTTCAGAAATCTACACAAAACATCAAGCTACAATCTGTGTGTAAATAAACTGCGCACATTTACCGTATTCAAAGAATCAACATATACATTTGAGTATTAAAGAACTTACAGAGTATGAATATTCCGTGAATTTGTAATATCGAAATAATATGTCAGATCTGAAAGAATTTCAATACAATGTAAAAACATACTATTTAAACTCAATACTACAACACGATCTATGAAATGCATGAAATTATTGGTACCTTGAAACTTAACAATGCCTCTTTCCTATTCGACAAAGCCAAAAATGAAAGACAAAGCAACAACAGTGAACGTCTATTTTTTAATGGTAGTGCCGTTGTCACACAGTCAATAAGTCCGGTACCGGTTCATAGTTGACCGCATCGTTTTGTTCCCAAGCAAATCCCAAACAACTGGCCTACCAATGTTTTGCATAAATAAAGCTGGAATCAAATCCAGTTCACGTGCGAACTGTTCTTGTGCCTTATCCTGTTCCTATGTCCGTGAAAACAAGTATGAATCCGGGCACCGGGCTATAAAAATGAGTTTTTCAAAATCAGCAGCTATCAGGCGTCTAGTGTAGAGTTCACTTATCATTAATCAGCGAGGGCTCACCGAGCCTTGTGCCATTTTCTGCGTTCCTGTTTTCGATGGGCCCGTTCGGCGATGGCGTCTACGTCCACCCGCGTTCGCTTCGCAGATGGTCGACTGGCCCCGTCTTCAGTCTCGTCCCCAGACTCATGATGGGAGTCTTGAGACCCTGTCTCTTCCTGTTCATCCTAGAACAATAAATGTCATAGCAATAACGCAAAAAAGTATAAAATGAAAAATAGACCATTTTGAGAGGTGTTAAGCGATACAACATGCAAGACAGAATAGATCTTTTAGACTATCACAATAGACTGAAGTGTTTCGTTTTGCCTCTGAATCTATACATTTGCAGATACCAAACTTGATTTTTTCAACCGGATACTGTGTATGTGAGCATTTATAATTTTTTCACTCCCCCCCTCCACCCAAACGCTACCTTGATCATTCCACACTGTCTAGGCGGTGGCACAGCCAAAAAATATGAAACTCCGAAAATTCCTTTCGCCCCCCCTCCCATTACTTCTGAACAGAAGAAACAAGAATTTGAAACTGAAAGCTGCCTTCAAATCACCTCCTCTGACTCATCGGATCCGTAAATTGCATCGAAATCAGGGATTTTGTCATCAAGAATTCTTTCTTCGCTTTCTCGTATCAACAACCGAACCTGATCCAGCTGATTTTGAGTACTGCGCAAATTGTCCAAATGAAACGGTCGCTGACTAGGATAAAAATAAGTCTACATTTATATAACTTGACCAAACAAGGAAAATTCTAAATTAATTATTGATAAACAACAAACAATTAAAAATCCAATTAAATTTTTAGTAAATTAACTGCAATATAGGATCCAGAAAATAAATAGAAATCTTTACAGCTTAATGCAAAAAATGCCCATACCTGTCAATTACAAAAAATATCACATCGTTGCTAGGACTCAGAAAATCAACCAAGCTGACTGTTGCACCGCAATTAATCAGAATGACTATGCGCATCTGAAAATAAAAAGCATGCAATCACGAATCTAATCTATACTCAAATCAATAGAATAATACACACAACAAAAAATTCCATTATTTATAGAGATAAAAAACTTTATGTAATAAAATATAATTAAAAACATATTATATATGTTTCAAGTCGGATGCTAAATACTGTTCGATGCACAGCTATATAGATTATAGATAAGATTACCTAGATACCAATATATGTATATAATTCTTGTCGTGTCACAAAAGTTAATAATAGTTTACAGTCGGGAGCAGTAATGCACAATAGCAAAAAACAACGTCAACCTTAAGACTCAAGTGTATATACTACATCCTTATCCATATTATATTGTTTAAATTTACGACGAAACATGTTTTCTGCTTTCTCACTAATACTAATACTGTTTCTGACAATGAGCTATACAACACTATCGAGTATGGTCTATTAATAAACGAGATAAAGATAGTTGTTGTGTCTGTAAGTTTTCCTACTGGATTGCAGACACAGCCTAACAAAGACAAGACGATACCTGATCACCACAATTTTCGATAAACGCACGCTCCAAATCGCGTTTGCCATTAACTGGTACTAAAGTGTACGCTATCTCGTCACAACGAAACAGAGCCTGTAACAGAGGTCTTGATTAGAAGCTGTATCTAGCTAACTCAACAAATTACAAAATACATTACAGAAAGAAAAAGAAATCTGCATCGTTTAAAACCATGCAGACAAAAACAACAAGACACAACATGCACATGTGGCTAGTAGTAATCAACGAAGCATGAAACTAAATGTATGAGGGGGGACCCCTCCCCCAAAATCAAGGGGCCGGGGGAACGGGAGGGTCCCCAAAATTAGGGTAAAATTTAAAAATAGCACTTTTTTGGGACAGCTTTCGAAGAATTCCCAAAATTTAGGCTACTTTGGTTAGTCTGGGGCCGGAAGGGGGAATCCCCAAAATTTTGAACCCGTTACATGTATATAGGCATGAAACTTGTGTTTGAAATGGAGCTTTCACCACCGTTTTGCTGCATCAGAATGCACAGTTCATTAGAGGCAAATATATATTCTGCTTTACTATAGTAAAGAAAAATGCCCTTGTCGGGCGCTCCTTGGGTAGAATAGGTTACTGTCTGTCTAAAGCGGAAAAATACTCAGGCTGAGCTTGTAAAAGCATTGGTACAAGACTTTATTAACGAGAATATGCAATTCGTGTGAGCTCGTAAAAGTAGGTGGACTAGGTTATACCTGTTGAGAATAGGAATATGATCTTCGTAGGGCAGATACTGTTTTCCGCACCCTATTCGCACGACCTTCAGCTAAATTATTATATCATGTGCTCATGTAACATAAAGGCGTTTTTTACACAAACTCAACATTGGCAAATGGCAAAAACGTTATAGCGGGCACTCATAATAATTTTAGCTGAAATGTCGACAATTGGCTGAACGGCTGAAATCGGCGAAAATCGGGGGTGTGCAAACAATCGGTCAGGGATTGCTAAGGTTCTCGGCTGACAATGACGCTGAAAACCCTACCTCAACCTCGCACCAATGTATTTTGCACGCCATAAATGGGTCAATTTAGGTCGCAATTTCCTGTAAGCTCGTGTTTTTCGATTATGAACTCTCAGATTATGGATTTGTTCCTACTGTAGCTTACACACATCTAACACAATATGCATAATTTAAATATGATCGAATGAAGTAAGATGCTTACTACGTACATATATATTTCGATCAAACGATCAGTTAAGGATCTGGATAAGGTCTGCAGTTATCTCACAGAACCTTTTTATCAAGCATATATACTTTACAACTAGGGATAGACCGCTGGCTCGGCTCGGCTCGGCTGCCGAGCCGGCCGGCTCGGCTCGGCTCGGCAAAATGCCTTTGGCTCGGCAATTTTGCCGAGCCAGGCCGAGAGCTGAGACAGCCGAGAATTTTCAAGTTTTCAAAAACTAATTTTCGAAAGTTTAAAAACTCTTCCCAGAATCCAAAAAGCTAGACCTGTATATACTGTTTTTGTGTTTTTCCGTTAATAAACCACTCTCGCATACCGGTATATCCCGGGGTGAGGGCGGCCGCCTAACCCAATTTTTTATTGGAATTACTGCATGTAAGAATATATTGTGTGTATTAGGCGCAATTTGTTTGCCTAATATATACTATTTTGTGTTCCATTTATATCATTGCAAAAACGACATTTTTAATAAATTTGCTGTCCGCATTGCAATATCCAAAAGCTTAGTAAGTTTTTCAATTTTTTACTCTGGCGCCCGTTGCACAAAATAGCTGAAAAAGCGGTGGGAAGATAAGCAATATTCAATGGTTCTTCAGATATTATATATAATAAAAGTGAGTTCTTCAGATATATATAATAAAAGTGAAAAAATTTAACGTATAAATATATATACATATGTACAGTAATATTGTTGGTAAAAGCCGGCTTCGTGACGAAAATGGACGTCAAAAAACGGGCCCTACACGTCAGGAACCTGAATTTTCTGTGAAATTTTTTCAGTTACACATTTTGCCGATGTTTTTTCCAATTTCAAGCATTTTACAGACTTTCAGTGGAATTTCAGATAATTTTCAGAATAATTCAGGCAAAGTTTAGATAATTTTAACCCTGAATTCAGAGACAGTGAATTTTATCTGAAAAAATGTTACTGGCTTAATTCTACAGAAAATTCAGATTTGCTGGTTTTCTGTACTTTCAAGTTTCATCCCTTTGTTGACGTCATTGTGTAGCTATCGATATGAAAACTGATGAATTTTTATTGAATTTTCGCACAATTTGCAGTTTACCACCAAAAGTAGCAAACATTTAGGGTACCCCGCTCCCGTGGTCAAGGGTCCCCACAAAGTCCCCCCTTTGGTTTTTATCGCCCAGCCGAAAAAAAATTCTGATATATAGATCTCCAATTGACCAAATTTGGCCTCAAATTCAAAAAATTCTCATTTTCTTCTGGGGGCTACCGCCCCCAGAGCCCTGCAACTTTGTGGCTTACTATTCCTTGATATTATGGCTTACTATTCCTTGATATTATCTTTTATCACACTACCCAATGCATGTCTGCAAGAGTAACATTCTGATTCTGCTGAACTTACTTTTGTAATATACTGTCTGATATGATGTTCCCATCTTTTGTTTTACTTTTCTTGTCGGAAAATATTTCTGATACGTCTCCAGTTGACTAAATTCTGCCTAAAAATTTCAAAAATCTCCATTTTTTCCTGGGGGCTGCCGCCCCCAGACCCCCGCTATCTGTGGCTTAATTCTCTTCGCGTTTTCACTACTGGCGGCCGAATCCCTCGGCTGTTTTTTCTGAACTTAGGAAGGAGCTTCGGGCTTCCCCCATCCCCTCCAACTGCATGAGTATCAAATAAAAGCTCTAATCCTTGCATGCTTCATGACATAAGTCAAAGTTTGTTCAGTTAAAAAAAGTTGTGCCGCAAAACATTGATTCCCGGAGCGCACGATTAAATTTTGATAAAACCCAAAATTAACCATTGCCGGCCGGCTCGGCTCGGCTCGGCCCGGCACCGAAATTCCCGGCTCGGTCTAACCCTATTTACAACAATAATAATAATATGAAAATACAATTGAAACAAACCCAGAACGGGCTGTAAGTTCGCGCGAATAGGGTGCGGAAAACAGTGTCTGCCCTACGAAGATCATATTCCTATTCTCAACAGGTATACCTAGTCCACCTACTTTGACACGACGAGCTCACACGAATTGCAAATTCTCGTTAATAAAGTCTTGTACCAATGCTTTTACAAGCTCAGCCTAAGTATTTTTCCGCTTTAGACAGACAGTAACCAATTCTGCCCAAGGAGCGCCCGACAAGGGCATTTTTCTTTACTAGTCCACTCTCTTTTTCCGCTGTCGTGGAAACGAAGCACAGAACATATCGCTACATATAGCTATGACGGCTTCACTGCCTGAAGCGGACCAATGTAGTATATATGTACGTAAGTGTACATTTGCAGTGTGTACATGTATAGTGGTGCGGGAAAAAAAAGCCCTATTTTCAACTTTTCGGGTCGTCCTGTGCTCCACATAAATCGGATCCATTAATGCTCGTGGCTGTTATAACGGCCATCTTTCGCCTAACTGTTGCACTAATAAAATGGATTGTAACCACTCACGTTTTTGAGTAATGAGTCTCGAAACCTCCGGGAAAAAACCCTATGCGGGAAAAAAAAACCCTAATGCGGGGAAAAAAACCCTATCACTTTTTCTGGTTGTTCTATTAGCAGGGAATATAAACACAATTTCATCGTGTTCTACAACTCTTAGGCTGCAGTATGGACTAAAAAAACCGTTTCTGCGACATCCATGTGACTCACAATGATTCTTCAAAAATCGACCCGTTTTGGCAGAAATGACTTCTGCCCAAATAGGCATTTTTTCCGTATTTAAAAGCATTAAAAACAGATTTTTGCGCTTATTACGTGAGAAACAGCGGACAAACACCGCCCGCGTCTATCATTCTTGGATTTACTTGGTACGCAGCAGCTAAAACCTAAATATTGCAAAAAATGCCAAATTTTGGTGAAACATCATCAAAACAGGTTTCGTAAGGGGTGTCGGGGTATGGCCCAAAATGACATAAAACGACGTTTTGCGGCCGAATAAACGGTTTTAATGAACTCTACGCATGTTGTTAGCCCAGATGAACTAACTTTAGTAGCAACAATGGGTGAGTTTAGCAAAAAAATGCCGCCAAACAAAATAGGGTTTTTTTCCCCGCAATAGGGTTTTTTTCCCCCACAAACTTTGACCAGTCACTGGTCAACCACAGCGTTTTTCACGGTTTTCGAGCTTCAGAAGTATAGAGGAAAGGTAACTCTCTTGAAAAATGCAAACGGCGTTGGTCAAAAGTGTTTTTGTGAAAAATTATGACAAGTCAAAAATTTGGAAAATTTTGTCACTTTGGAATTTTTCAACATGCAAAATTTTGAAATTTTATAAAAAACGCTACAGGCCTCAAAACTGCACAGAAATTGGTGTGGTAAGTCAGTTTGGGATGCGCTTTCCACCTGCATACTCAAAAAGGTCCTATGTCGTGAGGTTCGGCCAGGAAGCACTAGGGTTTTTTTTCCCCGCAAAACGCGTAGGGTTTTTTTCCCCGCACCACTATATATACAATACCTATGTAAAATTTGACCCCTTCGATTCCCGTTCGGGGGGTGTTGGAATCCAGGTAGGTTCTAGACAAAAACAAACCACGGATTCGTAATCAGGGACATCAAAATTCAAGTTTTGAAAGTTTACCCCTTGGACACGTGTCGGGGAGGAGGTACCCTGAGGGAGGTGGTGGTGTCGCAGGGAAGTCAACGAGCGTCATAGACAAAAATAGACCTCAGAGTCGTGTTCAGGGAGTCAAATTACGCCTATGAACATCAAAATCCGAATTTTCAAAACTTGACCCCTTGGATCCGTTAAGGGGGGTACCCTAGGAGGGGGTCGTAGGAGAGTTCACGAGAGTCACAGACAAAAATTAACCTCGGATTCGTGTTCAGGGGGTCAAATTACCCCAATGGACATCAAAATTTCAAATTCGAACAAATTGACCCATTTTGACCCCCTAGGTGGCACCCTGGGGGCCATGGGTGTCCAGAGTGGGTATAGGCAAAAATAAATCCCAGATTCGTGTTCAGGACACCAAACTACCCCTAGAAACAAATTTTTGAGAATAAACTCGAAAAAAAAATTTTGAGCCCAAAAATGCAAAAGGGTCCCGAGTCCCCTTTGGGAACACCCTGGGGGGGGCAATCTGTGGGGCAATGGGTATTAATATAATATGTTCGCAAGTTCACAATCCATATTACACGAAAAAAACTTGAACTATCATGAAAAACAAACAGCAAACCTAACCTAATTATTCTACTGTGAAGATACGTACGCGCATACATGACATACAGCCAACAGGGGACTATTCAACATCTGAGCAAGAAAGTGATAATACCAGTGAATGCACAGCATATGGGTTTATATTCGTATACAAAACGACAGACCTCCAGCTATAACCATGATAGCTCCACTGCCCGTAGCGAACCTACCCCCGTAATACACATGGCGGGGGTATGGGCATGCCCTGGGGCTTATAGGCCGAAATTCAAAAAAAGCCCATGTTAGTTTCTATTCCACTACTGTACCACCTCACATGCAAAAGATCATGACTGGCCGTTTTGCGCAACTTCTTAAAAAGTGTGCTAAACTTTTTCGTACTTAGTCATTTTTTGGACCCCAAAAAAGGGGTTTCCCCCCTCCCAGCACAGCCTCTCACGGAAACACCCGAGCAAAACCATTTTTTCGTGTCTATTGCAGGCTATACGAAATGTGAAAAACCAAAAAAGGTGTCGCTCGGATGAACTACCGGCGAGAAAAGTTCTGGGAAAAAAAAAGAGCGAAAGTCCGTGAATTTTGGGGGGTCCCCGAGGGTATCTCAGAAAATACTTGACCGATCCGGCTGAAATTTTGCCAGCACTTAGGTATTGCCAAGGGGTGTACACACACAAAATTTCGTGTAAAAAGCTCTTCTATATTTTGAGCTACAAAAAGTTCAAAGTCTCAAAACCCGCAATAGTGCTAAATTTTCCTATTCTAGGGTTGGGCGCTATCGCGCCAACCCTGATTTATAACAGCCACATCTGAACTGGCACTTAAGGTGGTAGTTGCGTTTTCGAGGTTTTTGTGATTTCTATGTAAACTTTGCGCCACCAGTACTCAAGTTATAAGTGACGCCTGAGCATGAATTTTTGGGACAGTACTGTAAAGGTCAAAATCCCCAGGCATGTCTCTCACTTTTTCGAAATTTCACCTGTGGACGTTTTTAGAGGGTTTTAATTACAAGAACATATCTTAAATTTTCGGTGCGTTTGCTTTTCAGCTATTTTCTCAGTAAATTGACTAGTTATTAAGAAAGTGGGGGACATGCCTGGGGATTTTAAACATGTCAGAAACCTTACCAACTTTCAGCCCCATTAGGTAATCGTATGATTCAGAGCTGTGGCGCAAACTTTTTGTAAAAAATTGTAATATTTTGGAAAGGACCTTTCTTTAGTCGCTTATACTGGAAACAAAATCACAGGTTAAATTTCAATGCATGACATACGTTTAGGAATGATATTGTTCTACCTAATGCAAAAGACCGCTTGTGATTTGAATTTGTAAACACTGAGCTATGGCTTTGCAAAAAAACACCTAAAAACGCAATTACCCCCTTAAATAGTCAAAGCAGCCTAATTAAACAAATATTCTAGTGTATATATTATATAATATACAGACAAAGATAAACAATGTGAAGTTTTTGTAATGCTCTAATGTATTACAAATGTACTAATGTATTAAATTAGTATTTAATAAGTATTAAATAAAACTGATTTCATAATTTCCCGCGGTATATATATGTAGCTAACCTGCAAAATACGGCTGGCACAGGCTGCGTCAACATCACAGCTGACTAGCAATAACACATGCTAAAAATAACGGAAAGGAGAGTGGATTAAAGGAGTGGAGACAACAAAAAATATAACATAATATATTAACACAACGAGTTTCTGATAGTATCCACAACTTATATAATGTTCGGTTGAACGGATTTTTCTAAACCAGGTAGACACCATAGACCTAGTTTAAACCATGGTATTAAAAAACTACCGTACTGAAACCTACCTACTGATCATCCCAAGTTTACCCACAAAAAATTGACAAATTCACTAACACTCCGCCTCCCCACCCAGATTACCTCACGTGGCTATATGTGGACACAAGTTTCTCTGCAAAGATCCATCACAAACAGTATGAATGAATGAGACTAATTAATTGATGGCTATAGTAACCAATACCAACGGACGCATTGCCCCGTGCCAAGGTAAACACGGGGGACCAGTATTGTAGCCAGGATCAAGATGAGGGAGCGGCTAACATTCCTTTTTGCCCGAAAATTTTTTGAAGTTTGCCTACGGGGGGCGTGGGGGCTTGGGTGGATGCTACGCGACCAAAATCCGAGTAGGGCCTGGCTACGCCATTGCGGGGGACACGGCCACGACGGGTTCAGATTTATATATATGTGGCAAATGCAATTCTGTCAACTCACCTCGCGTAATATCAAATCATAAAACTGTCGACGAAAATCCGTCACGAACATAACCAATTCATCTGGAATCGGATAAAACCACACGCATAGTTGACGCAGCCAAACAATGTCAGTGTATAACAAACGACTTGCTTTCTTCCTAACAACCACAAGCGTCTAATCTTGTCTGCAAAAAAACAAAACTTTATTTTACAATAAATATTTTATAATAAAATTGCTTTAATAAAACTTATTTTAACTAAACCCCAAAACAATCGGCCGGCCTAGATGCAAATTGCAAAATACACAAAAATACACATCGGTGACAACTGACAGCGTGACACGAACAGTTAAGTGTTTTTTTACAAACGGAAACATGAAACCAGGCAAATATATAAATTTGTATTTTGGAATGTATTTATTATACAAATTTTGGAATTACCCACACCCTTCAAAAAACACTAGACACTTTTTTGGTATAAACGGAAATTTGGTAAAAACCGAATAGTGCTTTGATTTTTCAAACACGCATAAAAAACCAAAACTCACCGGAGATATTCAAGATAATTCAGGAGGTATATAAATAAAACTTTCTAGAAAAAACCAGACAATGTCGTGGAGAAAATTTGAAACTCACCAAAATTTTCAAAGAAAACCTGGAAAATTTCTAGAATGACCCGTAAATATTTAAATATACTCCCCCTTCGTCAGCCAACCCTATCTGATCTCTAGTCCCCAAAATAGCTGTCACCCCTTTTAATAAAATTCTAGAGTGAAATTAATGGTGTTAAAACCCTTAGGGGTGGAATAAGTCGTAAAAACGGCATTTTTTTCGACTAATGACTAACCCTTATATATTCCAAACATGGGTGGGGTCAAAACAGAACGCTCTTTCGAATAGGCTGTTAGAAGTTTGTAGGATGTAAGATTTGGCTGGAAAATTTGCTTTAACAGCACAAAAATTTTGGGGACCCCTCTGGCCTCTACCCCTTGGATGGACCCGCCCCCATTCAATGCGTCAACCTATTTTTGACCCCCCGTCCTAAAAATGACGAAATTTTGACCATTTTTGACCAAAAAACGCCGATTCTACAAATTTTTGGCGCAAATTTTGGGTTAAATGCAGTTGGGGGGGGGGAAATAGTGGACCTATTTTTTTGAGTAGAGCACCTTGGGGGAAACATTTTTGCTTCAAGAACCCCTATTTCATTTTTTGGATTTTCTGAGATACGAGCCCCGGAAATCGGTCAGACTGAAGCGGGGGGGGGGGAAAGTTATTTTCGATTCTAATTCGCTTTCTACCCCATCTTTTCAGATTTCGGGGGTCATCATATCTCAGAAAATCCAAAAATTGAAAGAGGTATAGGGGTTCTTGAAGCAAACATGCTTCCCCCAAGGGGTCAGACTGAAGCGGGGGGGGGAAATTATTTTCGATTCTTATTCGCTTCCTACCCCATCTTTTAATAAAAATATGAAACCCCCATCGTCAGCCATGCCCCCAATCTGATCTCTAGCCCCCAAAATAGCTGTCGCCCCTTTTAATAAAAATCTGAAGTGAAATTATTGGTGTTAAAACCCTTGGGGGTCGAATAAGTCGGAAAAACGGCATTTTTTCGACTAATGATCCGGAGTCCCCCTATATCCCCCAAACCTAGGGGGGGTCAAAATTGAACGCTCTTTCGAATAGGCTAGGTTAGAAGTTTGTAGGATGTAAGCTTTAGCTGGAAATCAAACTTTGTCCAAAAATTAAACTTTGCATCAAATTTTTTGGCAAAATTGGATTTATGCAAAAATACCTCATCAAATAAAGACCTGCTGCTACCACTGAAAGAGCAACTTCTAAGCTACTAAGTGCTGAAAAAATTTTGTAAATCGGTTCTGGCTTTGAAAAGGTACAGAACTTTTTCTGAAGCCACCAGGACCAGGCTGATCGAAGCGTTACAGCACAAGTACGGTTCCGTAGAAATTCCGGGCTATAGCTGCGAATTTTTTTAAAATATAAAACTAGTTAGGGTTTTTAGTGTGGTAAAGTTATTCCTGATGCTTCTTAGCAGGTTTTTTCTTTAATTTAGGCCTCAGGCTTAGTGCTTAGTGCTTAGGTTTAGGCTTAGGCTGAGGCTTAGTGCTTAGGCTGAAACTAGTAGGTGGGTCAGCAAAGGTTAGTCTTAGTTGCTTGCATCAAATAAAAGGACCCTTGCTAGCTACTGTGGAATTATAAATACATATAGCTGCACTTTTAAACCTAACTTGACTGTCAGTGCCAGCTTGGTGCTGAGCATCAGTGACATTTTCAGATCGTATTTATGGCATTCGATTTCATTAGAAATCGCTACTTATGACTAATGATGCATATTTTTCTAGAAAAAATGTAATAAATTTAATGTCTACGCAAAAAGAAACTAAAACTTTTGATATGTAAGCTCAATTTAGCTATGCATATTTCGCCTCTTTTTTAGTGGGCAAAATTAAGATTTTTAGGAAAAATGAGCTAAATATGTTGCAAACAAAGCTGTATCAAGTATATTATTATGTGTTAATTTATGACAATCAAATTTCAGGCTGATATTACGACTGTATTGGTCATAAATTTTGATGATTAGCCCCAGTATGTCAAAAAACGATGATTTTCGACAAAAACTGAATTTTTTCGAAAAGGTATAAATCAACGTTTTTTCGCTTGGAAAGTGCTAAAAATGAACTCAGCGCATGCGAAAACCTATAAAAACGTATTTTGACGGCGAAAAAATATCAGTTTGAATTTTCCCCCCCGGCCTCAGTAGCACCCCGGAAATCTGAATCCTCAGTGAGCGACGTTTTCGCAATTATTTTCGGGAGCTCTTGTTTTTTCCGTTTTAATCGTGTCTAAATGGTGTCAGATTATTGTTTACAATTTTTTAGAATCAAAACAAACTCTTTTACCGGTTTCCTGCCGAAAAATTCGCCAAATTCGCCAGAAACGTCCAATTTTTGAACAAATTCAAACTTGGCCTTAATTTAGGCTTGGGCTTAGGCTTAGTATGGGGATGGGGCTTAGGCTTAGGCTTAGTATCAGGCTTAGGCAATAAAAAATCGAAATTTTCAGAAAAAATCCTGCCAGCTTAGCTTAGAGAATCCTGCCAACTAAGCCTAGACGATGCCTTAAAACATCATAACGCGCTCAAAACTATCCAAAAACAAAGATTATAGTCATTTTTGGCTTCGAACTTTGGCCTACGTTCACTTCCAAAAACACTGAAAATGCAATTTTTTCAAGGGGTCATAGCTCAGAAAATCCAAATTTGTGGATAGGGGTTCTATTACAAAAAATGCTTCCCTCAAGGTGCTCTACTCCAAAAAATAGGTCCACTATTCCCCCCCCAACTGCACTTGATCCCAAATTTTGGTAAAAATCGCTTAAAATTGACAAAAAATGCAAATTTTTTCAAATGTTGGCGAAATTTAAAATTTTACTAACGCCCCCCCCCCCCTTTTTTCCCGTGGCGAGACCCCCCTCCCTCCTCGGACCTAATCTTGTGGGCGTCCCCCCACCCCCCCCCACAGGAAAACTTTTTCCAGAAAAAACCCAGAAAAAATTTTCTGGGTTTTTTCTGGGTTTTTTCTTGCTTTTTTCTGGAAAAAGTTTTCCTGTGCCCCCCCCAACTACATGTATGAGTTTGTCCGAAAATTAAACTAACATGAATTTTTTTACGCAAAATTGGATTTAGGCAAAAATACTTTAATAAATAAAAACCTGCTGCTATCACTGAAAGAGTAACCTCAAAGCTACTAAATGCTGAAAAAATTTTGTAAATCAAATCGGTTCAGGCTTCGAAAAGTTACAAACTTTTTCTAAAGCTACCCGGACCAGGCTGATTGACGCGTTACAACACAAGCAAGGTTCAGTCCAAAATTCGGGCTATATCTGGGAAATTTTTTAATAAAATATGGGTTTTTTTAATAAATAAAATATGGTTTGGATTTTTTAGCGCAGCAATTTGACGCAGGTTTTTTCTTCAAATTAGGCTTAGTTCTTAGGCTTGCGCTTAGACTCGGAGGTCAGGCTTAGCATGCGGCTTAGCAAAGGATTAGTCTTAGTTGCTTGCATCAAATAAAAAGACATTTGCTAATGTGATATCATAAATAAAGCTGAACTTTTGTACCGAAGTTGACCGTTCAGCGACCGCGTGATTCTGAGCATCAGTGATGTTTTATATTCGTATTTATGGTATTCGTATTTATTAAAAATTGCTACTTATAACTTAAGAAGCCTATTTTTCTCTAGATAAATGTAAATAATTTACTGTCCTTCACTAGGAAGCAAAAACTTTAAATATGTGAGCTCAGTTTAGCGACGTTTACATACATGTATTTGGCCTATTTTATAGTAGGAAAAATTAACATTTTTTTGCAAAACTGAGCTCAATATGTTGCAAACCACGCTGAATTAAATACTGCGTTTTACTGTATGATGATTAATATTCAGACTGAGATAACAACTGTATTGGTGATAATTGTCGAC